>JAMKCH010000898.1:0-164907 GCA_023653785.1 Ophioderma brevispina | reverse complement strand
AAGTGGGTACAGGGGTCATTTTTTTAAATGAGCCAAGCATGTGAAAAGTATTAACATGTTATTTGTCTAACCACAAAGATTCAGGAAAGATAGTTTGTACTATCTAACGTAAAAGTGTTAAGAGTTGTTATAGACTAAAAACAGCAAAACTCAATAAAAAGGGTCATTTCAGTGGGACAGGGTCACATTTTAAAAGTTGCTCCGATTTAGATAAAAATGGTGCAAATTATTGATGAGTTATTAGATTTAAAATAAGAATAGTTTTGACTGTACTTAGTTACCGATGTATATAGGGGGCACAGAAGTTCACGTCCACTGCATCAATGGGGCTTGACCTTGTTTTCCCCCTACTTTCTAATAGTAAGCAGATAGTGACATATAGTGTAAAGGAATTGGCCTTTCTTTAAAAAGCATGAAACTTGGCATAAATGTTTAAAATTAAATACTGATATTTAAGATATGAACCACGTCACGTTCAATCATCTTCAAGGTCAAACCAAGGGTCATTTGGGGTCATCTGAGGTCAATTTTACCTTTTGTTGATAAATACATCATTTATGGAATTCAATACCGTAATTGGACCCTGAGTTGATATTGTTGTATATGATTAATACGGACATGATAATTAAATTAAAATATACTCCTGTACAAAAAAATTCCCATTTTACATTTAGTGGGCATACGTATAAAATGTTCACTTCCGTTACCAGTGTGTGTGAGATAAGTTTTTGACTCCTGTAACAATACTTACTGAGGTGAATGAAAAACTATCACTCTTTCTGTCCTTCTAAGACCTTTTATCCTGGGTAAGACCCAATTCTTTTTTGCATTGGCAAAGGAATTCCTACTAGGATGACAGTGTTTGAAAGGAGCACTGTATCAAGAATTAAACTTACACATATTACGCTTAAAAAAATTATTTGAACACATATTGAGTGGGTTCAAGGAAAACGGACTTCATACACCATAAAACGAAATTAAAGCATTTTGTCTGACCATGCGCTATTTGAAAAGTCGCGTACTGTATATGGGATAGTATTTGTGTTAGCGATACGGAACGGCACAAGTAGCGGTCATACATGCGGCACACATGATGCTCATTAATGTGTATTTCCTATGGCATGTAGACCTAAACGTGCCGGTGATCGGCATAACACGTTTGTACTAACGCGATTGTTAAATAGCACATAGTCAGATAGAGGGTTTTATTCATTGTTAGGGTTATATAAATCCGTTTTATCTACGAAAACACTCGATATGTGGTCAATAATTAAGTTTATAGTGTGTATTGTTTAATTATTCGTTATACGGGTTCTACTTTTTAGACTACATATTGAAGCAAAGAAACGTATCTGAGTATAATAACCAGTTATAATGCAAACGATCAGTTTCTCCACTTATGATGACCCTTGTGTTTTATTATACACCCGCAATTTCATTCAAGGGTGATACTGGACATGGTTTTATAGTTATCTGTCAATCGCATATAAATTATACAATTGGGATAATTGCTGATTTATGGTTTGTTCATGACCCGCCATTGAGTGCTTCTCCTCATAAAATTCAAGATTCCCTTTAAATGTGTACCAAGTTTGGTTCTACCCTTGCTATTTGACCTGTTACCCCTTCTTGATCCAAATCTATGTACTCATGCTACTAATCTATAAATGGGGACACAGCACATGATTTCTCCCTTTAAAATGTTACCACGTAGTGAAAATTTATAAAATATATTCATATTAATGTGGCTTTTGGTGATTAAAATGTGATTTGATTTAGCAATTGAAAGAAAGTATTCCCAGTGAGCTATGTACCTGTGTCTCTTCAATTAACATGTTCAGGGTTATGATAAAGGGGAATTTTGTGCTTGATCCACAAACCTCGCCCCCCCCCCCCCCCCCCCGATGTTTCCTCAATAAAAGTTTAGATAGTTATATCATCTGAAGCATTGGCCCTAGTATCCATGTGTTACCAAATCTTACGTGAATTTGGTCGTATCTGTAAGAAAAAATTTGCAATTTGAATTTTCTGTCCCATGGACAGAAAATTACAGCACATCACCTATGGGAGCGTGGGAAACAAGCATTTGCTCAAAACATAAAACCAAGCTCGGGATAAACTTTACGTTGTGATAACATGGAGGTGCTGCTCTTTAAATGTAAACGATGAAATTTCATCCTTAAAGAATTGCAAATCTGTAAAACCACCCAAAACAAGTGGTTGGTAATAAAAGAGGGAGTTCCACTCAAAAGTGCAAAAATCACCCTCTTTTGAGAGTAAAGAAGGACAACACTTTTGAGGGTTAAACAAGGGAAAAACACGGAAAACGAGGGAATCCACCTTTTTTCGGAGTAGTTTCACTCTTTGAGTGGAAATTCGCTTCTTTTAATTACAAAAACACTAATTTTTGATGGTTTGCAAGAGTTTCTCTCACGCTTTTGGGACGTGAAATTTTCACTCGTTTACACTCGTTCACACTCGTGTAAAATGCACACTTAATGTATTAAGCTGAAAGAGATAGGACATTTCCAGCAAATATGCCCCCCCCCCCCATTTTAAAAACCAATTTACCAATATATTTAATCAAACCTGGAGGAATCAGCCGAAAAGCCCATCTTCAAGTAATAATATGCTTTGGTTTTTCTGTCGTTGCATGGCAGATAACCAAGGTATACTTGTTTATGAGGCCAATCAGAACAGTGCAGGCAAGTTCAAAACTTAGTTGTTTGTTGTTTTTTTTTTTTTTTGTTTTTCTTTTCTTTGTTCAATAAAACTCTGAAATGTGCATCGTGTTGGGATTCATACAACAAGTGCAAAATTTACAGAGATTGTATCTTCAGAAAATTTCCTTGTGTCCCTTCGTTGATGAAGAAAACCGTGTTGATTTAGTCGAACCGTATGTCACAAATAGATCCATGCAAATGTTAATGTGTTAGAGTTATGAAACCTTATTGGGGTTTCTGGTCAAATTTTAATAAATAAGAGGAGCATATAGGCCCTAGTATTTATTTTATTATATTTTTTCAAAAACAATCCACCGTTTGTGGTTTAATGAGCCATCCCAAATCAAAACTAAGTTAACAAAACGCAATTCATTCTAAACATGTTAGAAAATTCAAACTTCGGACATTGGTAAGCTATAGCTTTGGTTATTCTTCTGTATGTTATGTTATTGCGACTATTGGATCTTCAGCTTACATTTTGCATGTTGTACTTCAGGTGTGTGTGTACGATTTATGTCGATCCATCGCGTTGTCTACTTCATATGAGAGCCAGGTAATTGCAAAACTCATTGCCAAGTACCATGGAAAACAAACTTGTGGTTTGGTTATTATTAGAAGTGATATAATGCCACTTGTATTGCAGTGTCCTTATTCTTTTTACTGTGCTAAACATTAATGGTTTTAACCATTTTAAATAGAAGTATTTTGCCTCTATCTGAGAAAGAAATGATTAAAAGACTGAAATCTCAGGACAACAATGAGCAGATATGGCCTTCATTCAAAAGTGATACAATTTCCAGGTACTCCTGTCAAAAAAACGATCGGAATTGATATTATGTGATTTTGAGCTTATTGTTTTGGATAAATTAAAAGTTACTTTTAAACATCAAAATATGTGTCATTAATGAAATTGCCTCCCCAATTTAAAACTCCTTTGTAAGTGAATAAGACGAAAATGTTAGTGTTAGGGTTGGGTGATATCAAGCACCATGGGGGCTGGTCTAGGTGTTATGAAACTTAGGATTTCTCTGTAATCAAGGCAGATGCACCGGTAAAAAGCCTCGTCAATATGATCGTACATGTTATCGTCAAATTTGATGGAAAACCTGGTAAAATCGACCAGAATATAATCATTTGCCAAGACTCTGGTAAAATCACATTTACCCGTTTTGAGTCCAATTTTGACTAGAAAAACAGTGTGAATGTAAGATCCTATTTACTCGACACTAGTCAAAAGTGACAATGCATTATTTTAAGAGGGTATAGGCCCTCTTGTATGTTCATTAGAAATAAAACGGTCAGATGAAGAAATATAAGTGCAACCACGTGCTCGACATGACCAATGTGTAAGTGCTTAACAGGAGCCCAGGAGCAACCCAGTATGTGGAATATGTAGGACAAATTTTGTAAAACATTATACACTCAATATCTTATTATAAGGCCACAGTTGAAAATGTTTAGAATTCAAGTGTTCTCTTTACTAGTTTACGAACTCATTGGTTTGATAAATGCCTTTATTATGATATGCGCAAGACATGGACGATGTAGAAAAACACTTTTTCATGCAGAATTTGTGAAATCTTTGACTGCCATGAATCCCATGTTTCTCAAAGAATGATAGAAAAAACACAGGGCGTCACAGGCTTATGATATTGAAGAAACGAAAGGAAACGAAACAAAACTGGCTCAGTGCGCCATTGGATTACACACTTTATTCCATGATCAGACATTTCCTCTGACGGAATAAAGCGTGAATCCCAATGGGTGCATGAGACCGTTTTGTTCGTCGAATATAATTACGCTGTGTACCCAAAAAGACTACTAACGATTTAATTTTGAATCCAATTTGCAGAGACATGTGCGTAACGGGTCAAAGGGTCACATATGAAGTCATTTGAGTTCAAACGCTGTACACCCTAGAAAGAGTCTGGGGTCGTGATTCTTTTGACCGAGGTAGTTAATCGTATTTTGACAGTTTGGTGACCTCTAGTGACCTTGAACTTGACCGGTTTAGGTGGTTACATATCCAATTGTTTCCACATTAATTCTCTCCCTTCTTTATGATATGGGGCTCTTGTAGACCTATTTGCATCTCTTTAAGTATTTTGACCTCATTGACCTTTTGACCTCTAGGTGACCTTGAACGTGACCTGTTTAGGTGGTTCTATATCAATGTTTTCCCAAATTACTTCTTACCTCTTTCATCATATTGTGTTATTTTAACATAGTCTGCATCTCTTAATGTATTTTGACCTAATTTGACCCTTTTTGACCTCTAGGTGACCTTGAACTTGACGTGTTTAGGTGGTTCCATACCAATTTTTTCCAATTTAATTCTCTACCTCTTTCATGATATTGTGGTGATTTTAAGACCTATTCGGCATATGTTAATGTAGTTTGACCTAATTTGACCGTTTGTGACCTCTAGGTGACCTTGAACTTGACATGTTTAGGTGGTTCCATATCCAATTGTTTTCCAAATTTAATTCTCTACCTCTCTGCCAAATTGATGCTTTTATAACAACATGCAAATTGATGGACCAAGATCTGCTTAACATAAGGCAGCTATTGAGGCACTCAAAAACTACTCCTTATTGTGATCCTATAGTTCACCAAAAGTTGCCCCCCATTTTTTATCAAAATCGGAGAAGGAAAAAGAACTTAAAAATTTGACCCTGTACATGAATTGACCTGTGTTATTGATTTTTGCTGCTTTTAGTATAACACTTAAACTATATGTTGTAGATAGTACAAACGATACCTTTCTGAATCCTTGTGGTTAGACAAATAACATGGTAACCTTGTCAACATGATTGGATAAATTTGAACATTTGACCCCTTGGTGTTTTTTACAACAAACTTTGTTTTGGCCCCTATCCGTAAGGCAACACTTGTGGCACTTAAGAATTATGTTTCAGTGGTTTTGTCTGTCTGTTAAAATTAATCTCTCAAATCTTTGTACTTGAGATGTGTTGCAATTGTTCTGCTAGCTCCGGGGCTACTGTCTGAGTGTTCAATGCATAATGCATCAGTATGTAATTTTGTATGTTATCGTATAATATTGATTTAAATTTGATATCGCCACATTAGAGCCATAACTGGCTATACCCAAAAAAATGGCACATTTTGGATAGAAGCCGTTTAAAGTTTGAAAAGTAAGAAAAAATAAGAAAATCAAGTATAAGCAGTAATTTGAAAATCTTGGAATTAAGACCTTTTGACCTTTTTTAGTAGTAATTTTCAAGGTTCGTGTTTTACAATTTTTCAAAGTTGATTTATAGACCTCACACTCGTTGATCCCATGGATGGGCGAAAAATGCCAAAATGGACATAGCCAGTTCTGGCTTAAGGGGCCGCGAATTTTCTATATAAGATCACATCGATCTCCTGAAAAAATACTTTCCGTCAATCGTGGCAATACTTTTATTGTTCAATCTTACTTCATCACAAGTGTATCTCAGACGTGTCCACACTCGTTTTGCTATACAATTTTTATTTATTTCGTTGACTTAAAAAGACCAAAGCTAACCTTTCCATAAATTAGTTGTAGAAATAAATCGTATAATCGCCACCACGCTTTCTAATGAGTTTTATTTGTTTTGGGTGAATGTGGACTTTTGTTCGTAAGCATGGTAAGTAAACCCAAGTTATTAAAAACATGTGGAAAGTCACCTGGGTCACTTTTGACCTATTGGACACACAAGCGGCATAATTAAATTATACCCCTCTTCAATATATACTTTGTATCAATTTTTTTTCGTTTTAAAGCACCAAGACACAAATTAAGTGCAGAAGGGTATTAATGCAATAATGCCCAAACAACATTATGTCTATGGTCACAAAGAACGGTTTTGTAATTGGAAGTTACGTATACAATATGTCGTAAGAATTATGTTTACTTTTATGGAGTACGGCAAAGAGTATTTGTAATGTATTCGCCAATATGACTCATAAAATAAAAGGTTCATATCAATCCATTTGTAACTGTCATTAGTATTTATACTTGACTAGAATTATATCATGCTGAATCAGGTTTGGTTGCTTATAGCTTAGTTAGTTTGACCAAGGGGGGGGGGAAGGTTTGGGTGGTGGGGTGGTTTGAACCAATCCCATAATACATTGCAATGTGCCTATACTGTATTATACAAAACATATGTCAGTACTTAGGGATAAAAGGTGTTCAAGAATTTAAGAACCATGAGCTATTTCATGATCATGCAAAACAAATTACCCGAAGTAAAACATTTGTAGGCTGATATGATTTGTAAAAATTCAGGTATTTTTATGTGTTAAAAATAGGATTTTGGGGATCACACGAACTTGTTGAGGTTTTAAAATTTCCCTTCAAAACTGGTGCAATTGTGTAATTGTGGTAATTGACTCAATGACACCATCTGTGTCTGACCCTAAGAAGTTAACTTAAAAGAATTTGTTAAATTTCCTGGATACGCTTTCGTTAATATTAGTATTTTGTATTATGATATATATTTATTATAATTTATGACATTATACTTCCAAACATTTATATTAGGACATTTTTCATTGCATTCGAACAGGTATTGTTATTAGGAACGTTTTCATTGCATCGCTATCTTTGGTATTAGGAATTTCACGCATTTAATAGTTATTTGAGCTTATGGGGCAGTGGTCATTGCATCTCTGACATTGATGTTAGGAGATTTCCCTGCGTTTCAAACAGTTATGTTGGGAAAGTTTCAGTTGCACCTCTAACGTTCATATTCATGATATTAGGACAACTTCATTTCAAACGGTTGTATTAGAAAATGTTTCAATTGTTATTTATATTCGAACATCTTCACTGCAATTTAAACAGATATTGTGAATATTTTTATTGCAACTCTATCGTTTATGTTAGGACATT
Source organism: Ophioderma brevispina (assembly GCA_023653785.1). Taxonomy (NCBI): domain Eukaryota; kingdom Metazoa; phylum Echinodermata; class Ophiuroidea; order Amphilepidida; family Ophiodermatidae; genus Ophioderma; species Ophioderma brevispina. Next base: position 157,302 of record JAMKCH010000898.1, on the reverse strand, counting down.
TTCACTGCATATGAAACAGTTATGTTGCGAATGTTTTCTTTGCATCTCTTCATCATATGAACACATTTCCAATGCATTTAAAAGAAGTTTATTGGAAATGTTTTTAGCAACTCTATATTTAATTAGGCATTTCTAATGTATTTCAAACATGTACTTAAAAATTACAGTTTCAGTCATTTGGCCATTTGTATCAGGACATTTGTCATTACATTTTAAGCAATAATTAAGACTACATTTATATTAGAAAAATATTTTTAAATCAATTGCATTTTTGTTTTTTTGTAATATTTTTAACTTGAATACAATCAATTGAGTTGTGGGAAAATGACTTGAAAAATTCCAGGGAAAATAGGTTAGACTAACAAACTTCAAAAAATGAATTAAAAAACAATAGAAAGCGGTGTGGAGAATATTATTGATATATTGCTCATCTTCTGTACGACTAGGATTTCAGCGAAATTTCCAGTGCATGCTTGCGAAAGCTCTCTTACAAAGATTATTAATTTATATTAACAATGACTGAAGGCCTAGGGAAGTTGGAGCGCTTTATCCCAAGGGGCTCGAGGGTGTGCTGTGACTTATATAATTCGGAAGTCCTTTATGGCTTAAAAAGAGTATCTTTATTTCCCATATATCATACTCTCATGAAAAGTTGTACCCGTTAAAGAAATTACAAGAAAGGTTCTTCGCTTTGCAACGTTTTGTTTCAAATTTTAAAAAAAAATGTTCTCATAGTTCCTTGTAAGGTTAGTTTTAAAGAAGCTGGTTGTCAATCAACTAAAGTAAATATCACTTGTGAATTTTGAAAACGGGGCATCTTTTTGTCTTAAATCTGCACTCAGTCAACCATGGAGTAACGGATGTCTCTAATTTCACAACAACTGTCTAAACATGTTTTGATATCTAAACACCTTGTAGCTAAACATGTTTAAAGTCCAAACATGTTTAGGTATTTGACACCAAGTGTTTAGGAATTTGACGTGCTTAATACCTAAACACTTCTTTGCACCACGTTTCTAAACACTTTTGAGTAGTGTTATTTAAGTGGTGGTTATGTAAATGGAAGTACATGTATTGTAAATCTAAATATCTGATATACCTTTTTTGTCATACACAACTTGTTTAAAATTTTGAAAGAATCTAGTAAGATCTGGAAGGAGATAAAGAAAGTCGTTAAAAATTTGTTAAATACAGTGTTGGAAAAAAAACTGAAAAGAATATCTTTAAATTTCAAAAGCGTCTTGAGAAGTAATACTAAACCTTTTGGGTTCACGAAACGATTACGAGGACCTTTCTGCTTTTTAAAAGCTTAAAACGTCTCATATAGAGAAACGTTTTAAAGCCCATTTAGATGCTCTTTAAAATTTAAGGATTTTTTAAAAAACAAACGTAAATGTTCAAAATTGACAAAAGCGCAATAGGCGTGTAAAGTACCTAGTACTTAACATGCATCCTTTATGGGGTCTTTGACTTTGTGTCCCAAGTATTTAAAGGGCTACTAGGCAAGAAATTTTAATGATTAATGTATATTAATCCTCCAGAGGTATTTTCTGATCATAAAATTAGGACAACTGATCCAAGTAACTGGAAATCCTCGGATTCTTGACTAATCACTTCCGAAAACAATTCATATGTCAGATGATATCATTATCTGCAAAGTATTGCAACTGTCATTCTTGTATGTTAGTGTTGTTATTTATTACTTTATAGAGTGTTCACAAAAAGTGCAGTCCTCTTTATCTGAGCAAAAGTTAAATATTAAAGTAAAGTAACTTTTTTTGTGTACGATTCCTACAAAACATTTTGTTTTCTACTCTTTGTCAAGTGTCTGTAAGATTTTAATGGGTTGAAACTAATACACTGCGAATACAGTGATTAGAAATTAAACACCTTTCCAAAGCACTATTCGCATCACTTTTTAAACATTTTGATATATCTATTTAATAAACACCTTCTAAACACGTTTTAAAACCTAAACATGTTTAGGTAGTTGGCATTACGATAAGCATTTGAAGCCAAGTGTTTAGATATTTGACATTTTAACACCTGACTCTATCGTGTTTTAACGCAATTTGTAATCACTGTAATTAATAGTTGTCTCTACACATTCTGTAGAGTTTTTTTTTTTTTAAATCTAATTCGGTTTAACAATTTTTGAGAAGGAAGGTAATTTGGAATGTGTTTGTGAATTGTTAGCAAAATCAATCTTTTCTCAACTAAAACAACTGCTGAAGGACTCGCTTTGATAGTAAGTCTTTCTTTTGAAAACCGGTAAACTGAGTTAAACCAATATTTGAGGGTGTGTGGGAAATAAAAGGATTATTTAATTTGAATATGACCTAAAGTTACGATTATTCGAACAAGTTTTAAAAAAACAGCTCTGAGTAAGAAGATAACATTTTTTTTAATAGTGAGGCTATTGTCCTAGCCAATTAATGACCAAACATGCAATGACGGAAAATATTTACCAAGACAAATTATTTTCAAAATGAGACCGATTCCGATTTCAACAACAATGAATGTTACAGGTATTTAAGTGTTGAAAGTGATGAAACAAGTTTTAAGGGAAATGGAAGATGCTGGGATTCACAGTATTTATTTGCCATGATCTGTGATCGGGTTGTAATAAAATACAAGGTGACAAAATGTTAAATATTCTATGTTAAAACTTATATATAACACAAATAGAATATATCGCCCTACAATCTGATAACGGTTTAAAGTCATCATGGGAAATGTTTCAGAATGATCCAATGTTCTTCAAACTATTATGAATATTTCGCCTTCTGGTCCAAAAATTATGGAAAGGGTCCCATATGTACCCCGTTTAAAATTTTACAGGTAAAAACATATGTTTAGTTATGCCCTTACTCTAACAAATACCCAACCCTAAGGCCAAAATAAAAAATAATTTGTTACATGTAGAAATTTGAAAAGGATTACATATGGAACTCTTGCCATCGTCTCTCCCATGAAACGTACATGACTTAAGAATGCTCCATATACCATTGATATACCATGTATACTATAGGGTTTTGACTGTATAAACTTTGTGCCATATATATCCCTAACGTTCTTAGAGGAAAATCAGACGATCACCGCCAAAAGGGAGGTAGCGTTATTTTTTCTTGTTAGATCCAGTGGAAATTTCCCCTTACTTAAGGCAGGGGCCCGCTCCGTTTTCAAAAGGGCATTTAAATGCAGCTAAGGGACGTTAGGGGTACGGTAACTAACAATTGAGATACCTGTGGTTGTGGAACAGCACCACAGACAATGGAACATCTCTTGCTCTGCGCACTGCTGGAGCAACAATACACAAACAAGGACCTTGCGGAATTCATTGAAGCAGAAAGACGTTGTACCCATCTCTGGCTGGTTCATATTTGAGAATCACTGTGTTTGGACACGATAAGAAGATGATATCCAAAACGTATAATGAGAATGGATAGTTTTACACCATTATGAAAGACACGTGACTATTCTGAAATTTTACACTCAGATCTTGAACACATATTATGATGTAGCTACTAAACTAATTTGTACATGGTGTCCCAGAATGATTATTATCGATCAATACCAAAATTGTTTTACTTTTAGGTAAGTAGGTTTAACACCCATCTTCATTATACCGTAACCTTTCATAGGAATTTTGAATCATGAAAATTGAACTTATCAAAGTGAAAATACACTCAATTGTATTAGAGATGCTGATTTCATTCTGGGCTAAGTGAAACAATGTATGTGTGTATTTACCCTCTTCCTACCAAGCCCCTTTTTGCAACCTACTTTAGTCCCTTCGTGAATGAGGTATAAAGCACTCAAAACGTATGCTTTTGTACCAATAGATAGTATGGTCCTCCTTTTTTTTTCGATACCAATTCCCTTAGAATTCGTACCAATATGCCACAGCTATAAACGTCAGAATGATTTAATAAAGCTAGCTAGGCAGCAATGGTTCAGTGGTGAAATGCCACAAGATTATATGTACTATTACTACTTTTATACATTGTAAAGTATTAAACCCCTCCATGTGTATTAAAACTGTCTTTTGCTGACTGGGACAGGTTAGCCACAACCACCATAAAAGGCTGATAGTCTTAATATTTGATGCAAACTTCGCCTATTGTGCACTTGGTCTACATAGTATACGGAAATGACAATTTAGGCTGTTCACGGTATGATGACGTAATCTGTGATGCAATAAAAAGAATGCTGGTCCTTGTTTGTACATGGAAAGGTAATGACCCTAGCTATCTATTAATACCAAATTCCTAATGTCAAGAGCTTATGCTTAATAACACATTGCCGAAGGAGGTTATGTGCTGACAAAAAAGGGTTGGTAAGTCGAGGGATAACAAACACAGTACATTTTCACTTTGCCAAAGGATGAATCAGCTCTCTAAAACATCTGAGTGTATTTTCACTTGGTCTCCGACTTTCATGATTCAAAATTTTTATGAAGGTTTCAGTATGCTAAGTTGGGATTAAAACCAAAAATAGTGAAAAAGATATAAAATTGGGTATCGGGGTAGTAATCATTCTGGAACGTCCTGTAGACGGGAACTATAAGCCTAATTGTAGTTTCTGGACATGAAAGAACTAATTAACATAGTACATGCTAGCATAAAGCGGGCACTTTAAAAATTGTGACGCCTGTATTAGGCGTAGTAATTTGTCACACTGATAACTGAGTTTGACAACGCTAATTTTAATTCAGCACCCAAAATTACTTGTGTGCTAGTTTTTAAACGAAATATCTAAACGTTGATTGAAGGACAAATTATATAAGTAAACTCGGACCATGACTAAATAAGTTCAACTAGATCCAACAACAAAATTGACCTAATGTAGAAAAATAACTGTCTTCATTGAATATTATCCCAAATAAATGTTTGTTCGTTTGTGTGTTTGTCCAAGTCGGATCGTGGTTTTGTTTGTTTTGGGGAGGTTTTACGTTGGTTTATATTTTGTTGTAATTATTTTCAATGTATTTGTTTCGACTTAGAGGAGGTGATAATAGGGACATTTTATGTATCATGAGTCTAACATTCTTCACCACTTTTTTTATTGTTTGCTCTTCGATTCGCTGATGATTAACCTCCGTGCAACCGGTCGGATTAATAAGTGTCAACATGTCTACAAGAAAAACAAAGCAATGGAATGTGAGCATAACAGCTGACATGTGCTTTTAACGTCTGCTAAAATGCATGCCAGGTGCACATGGATGGGGCAGTGATGCGACTTGCTCAAAACTAGTCCGTAATGGTAAACGTGTTTTCCAATGGCTAGAGGGACTTTCACGAAATTATTAACCTCCAAAGATGGGTTGGGGGTTAGAGTTAGGGTTATTTGGTCATGTCTTATAGGAATTGGGACTACAATGCTTACCGCCAGTATTAATAGTGTATCTAATTATAGTAATCACACCCAAAAACATCGGATCCCATTCACCAAATACACCGCCGAGCCCGCCAAGAAACAATTGACAAAAAGAGCCAGTAAATTTATTCTAAAATCTTGGTCATGAAGATTCTTGCCTTTTTAGAATAAATATTATAAATAATCCGAGCTTTTTCGGGGCACTTTGTGAAATCCGAGCTTCTGTCGTACAATTCGCGTGAATATTATATCTCCAACATCTGTGGAGAACGCCCCTTAATATAGCTTGCAAATAGTTCATCCTTTGTGCAAGCAGAGCCTGAAAAAGTCATTGCTTAATGATTAACCATGATAAAGGAATCTTTTTACAATCGCTCCCGTTTCAAATCATCACCATTCTATGTCTCCAAAGGTTTCCCGTGGTTCATTCTAACAGTCTTATTTGCACTTACTGTTCTATTAGAGCTCAACAGATAATCACCCAAGTGACAAATTTTTACAAAATTTTATAGAGAGTTGTTTAAAATAGCTTTTATATTTAAAATCCTGCTAATTCATATCATCATCATCGCACCATGTACAGGCTAGTTTCGTAAGCACGTGGGGTTCTTGAGGGTAAGATGCTTGATATTATGGCGTCTCCTTCCAATACTTGTGAAGAAATTAGCTTTTCTAATGGCGGGCAAGCAAATGTACCATTATTCTCAGCAGTTAAGAGTCACGTTGCGGGATTATTTTCGAACGAATGCAATGAATTTCGCTTTAGACGAAATTTGTTTTTTGGCATCTTATATTAATTTTCAAGTTTTAAAAAAAAAGATGTCACCTCATCTATAGCATTATGCTTTAAATAATTTACAACTGAATTGGACGGATTTAAAAAGTGGTTTATTGAATTTCTAAGAACCACAAGATTCTTTTAAGATCCATGTATAAAAAATACTTTCAAACGTCCACCTAATACGACAAGTTTTTCTTGATTCACCAACGGTCGAATTTATTCTCGATGCTTACGATTCTTGGTATGATGTCGATTGATTTTTAAATTAATGAATAAAAGTGGTTTTATACTGCTATGTCCATCTGTCTGCATGTCATCCATTGTAATACCCATTTTTATAATTAAATCTGTGGATCCATCATAATCAATCCTGTGGGTCGTACATACTATTTCCATTTTGGGTCTTTCCAGTGCTTTATCAGGATTTTCAATCGACTTAAAGAAGTCGCCCTTAGCGGAGATTTCACATATCACAAGGAACTCCTAAATTTTGCAAACGGATAATGTATTGTGTACAAATGGTCCAAAACCATAGTTGTTGAACAACTCTACCTGATTGATTTTACCAAAGATCTTTAATAAATCTGTTTGGGGGGGTGTATCCCTGCCGATAAGTAATAATTTTTTTTGTTAACAACAATACTAAACTGAAAACCCTTACAACATACTGTTTTCTGCTTCTTATTATAAGATCTTAAATTAGAATATTGTGCAATTGCGCGTTGCATGTGCCTTTAATTTTTCGTGACAGAGAACATCATATATTTGTATACAACTAAATACAATGTTGTTCCCGAAAATAACAAAAACCAATATTGTTTTTGGTATACAAAAAAAGCCTGCCAATCGATCTTACCATTTAACAAACAGAGTTACTTCCCCGTCCGCAATTAATACTAAGACCCATTTTTATGAGATATATAAGTGTCCAAATAATCACTATTTGTAAACCGGTCTGTTCCATTTTTTTTTTTTTTTTTTTTTTGCCTACATAGTATCATTAGAGTAACAAATGGGTCAAACCATGTATGTTTTCATAACTACTCATCCCTTGCACAAATTTATGTGTCCCTTAGAAAACCGAAGCCCTGATTGTTTTTAACAACTCTGGTGCTCATTCCAAATACTATGACTCACAACGTCTGAAGGAACACGCTGTATAGCCCCCCGCTACGGTTTTAGGTTCAATGTCCGCCAGTGGTAAAAAGTACCCAATATTCAGAGGTTTTGGACCCAAAAATTCTGATTCAGCATCCTTTACAACTAAAACTATCTTCAAACTCAAAAAAACCTTTTTTACCCCAAAGCCTTCGAGAAATGAGATCATCACTTAGTCTATTTCTATACCATCTGCTGCCCAAATTGAAAATGGAGCGTTCTGCATTTTAATTTCACTTACTGCCCAATTATATTCCTTCTCTGCAATAATGGGTCGCAAAATACATTTTCCCTTATTAGATCAAGATGTTTATAGGTATAGGTAATAGAATAGACATAAAAGGTTATGCAGTTCGTATCACTCATCTTGGACTCACTAATGTCTCCTCGGCACGGAAAAAAAACTTCAAAATATGGGTCTCCCTGCTGCCGCCTCCCCCATACTCGCCCTTAGTTACGTTTTTTTCCGACCTGGAACACATTATTCGCCCATAAACGATACTGAGCATCACCCATTTTATTGCTCTTAATATATTTCCCTCCCTGGTACTGGAGATTGGGTTTTCCTCCCATTCCAAAGTCATGTGTAGTTTGAGTGACACGTTTTTTCTGTCACAAGTTCTGTTCTTCTTCACAAAACCCGCCGCTGTCCGTCCTCTGAATGCTCTCCACCAGATTTCATCACCATACAAATGCGCAAAGCACATACTGCCTTATGGGACTATTCTTCACATGCTCCAATGGGTTTTATTATAACAGTATAAACCCTGTTTTTTTAATGAAAGCTGTGTACTTTTAATCCCAAACATTATCCGTGTCTAACTGCCTATGAGTTTGCCAGTCATAATTGGAAAATTACTGGCAAAAGCACAAGAAAATTTTAAACTTGATATATAAACATTAGTTCTAATCATCAAATGCCTTAAATAATACAATGCATATGCTCTTTTTTTCGGCTTACTTTATTTTGCGAACCTAAAACGAAACAGAACTGCCCCGTGAGCGATTGTTGCGGCTCCCGTCGCACAGTACTCATACAATAGGCTACTTTTGAGGCGCAGCAGCTAACTTGGGACAAAGAAGGCCCTATTTGTATGATTAACCGTAACGACGAGGGGGAGCCGCAACATCGCAAATACACGCCCTTTAATACCGTCATGCATGCCCATCCACGATGCATAACGGAATAAAGCTTGTATCCATGGGAGTTCTGTTTCGGTTTCGTTTCGCAAAATACAGTAAGCCCTTTCCCTTTTCTACCCATATTGATAGTCCGCCGGCATAATAAGGATTGATTATCAATTGCTTGGGAAATAGTTATACTACCACTAACACATCATATTGACTTAACGATTAATTTTAGAGGACTTCCGCTAAGAAACAATATTTAACACAATAAATACATAAATCATACTATCCAGGGCATCCGTTTCCATTATGCCAAGGGAAAAATTTTAAGTCATTTTGTAAATTGGTTTGCCTTAAACCGGAAAAATATACTTAATGCTAGTTTTGCCTATAATAATAACATGAATAAGTCTTCATCCCCTTTTTTCCCTGACTTCGATTTCGAAAACTAAAAAGTCTACGACTACGGATATTTGAGACAAATAAATTCGAGTACACTAACCATTTATGTGAATCCAGCACCATCGGCCGTTTCAGTAGATTAAGTAGATCGTCCTGGTGATTTCCAATAAAACAACAACTTCAACTTCTTGTACCAAAACTGCACTGCTTTTACTGCACGTCCGAGATAATCTTGATCTGTTTTTAACCCCACCTTAAAACGGAGTAACCATGTGCTCACTGTTCCCAATTCATAATTGTGTTAAGGGAGAAGGGGGGCGTTGGGTCACCTTTCCGGGGAGGGGGGCCACTGTCCATCTTGGGAGATGATTCGCATGTGCAGAGCGTGTAAGACCCCCCCCAACTTTCAGCATCGCTGTCACCCCAAGACCCCTATATGTTTCTTTGAAATGTTACCACCTAAAGACCCCCATATTTTGAATAACATATTTTAACCAAAACTGTCACCCAAACCCTAATTTTGGGAAAATTTGACTCAAATACCCCAATTTCTGAGTACTATTTTTGCAAATATATCTAAAAAAAAAAAACATTTTGGGGGGAAAATTTTTTTGCAAATTTTTGTCCACCCGCGCGATCCACCCCGAAACCCCCTTAAATTTGAGGGGCTCTTTATGCTTCCGATCTCTCACCCAAAGAGCCCCCTTATTTTTTTACGATTCTCTGTCACCACCGAATGCTCCTGGTTTCGAAGCGCCAGCCGTATACCCATATCCCATTTCATATGTGATTTTGCCCCCCCCCCCCCCCCGGTAGGGATCACCTTACGGAAATTCCCCCCAGTCACGACAAAAATCTCACCCTGAATTTTCGGCTATGGTGCAATCGTTATTTGGTTTGCCTTTAGGATTTAGTAACAGCAAGGCGAAATCTTCAAACAATAACTCAAGTGAAACCCATACTATCATTTCTGCTTATTTTTGAAACAAATTTAAGGATGTCCCTAGAAGGTCCCATCCTTTTCCGACCCCCGATCTTTGCTAATAAGAAAACTAGACCCATTTTATGGCAGTTAATTTCCTCGTGACTTGCCACAGACAGCTGTGGTGTTATCCCACTTCTGCAACCTGTCGTATCAATGCGTCTTAAAACATTTTTGGGACATGAAATGTCCATATGAGCTTCCCGAATGTTCTTTTCATCAAAAGCTGTAAAAATGCAATGCAGGTGGCCAGGTGCTTAGCTTGCACACAGAATTGGTGACAGCATGGTACTCACTGTCATATTGACTTGACATGACCTAAAGACATTAATGCTTTCCTCTCATCCCCTTAGGATCTGTATGTTCGCTTCTAGAAGCTGGGAAGCCGCTTATAAACCAATCCTCGTGTCTTTCCCTGCCATCCTCATATTTTGGCCTCACACCATACGGTTCCCCAATTTCACGCCATCTTTTGGGGTCTGTCCTTTTATGCCTCTTGCCAATAATTCTGCCATCCAGAGCTGAGACCCCTGGCTGAGACACTTTGAGGAACTGATTGAGGTCTGTTTTTTTTTAGGGGGGGTTGTGTCGGGAGTAATTATAATGACAGTACGAATGTAGTTTTTAGGAGAAACACTGATTCCGCGGAAGTAACATTTGTGCAATTGAATGTGGAAGATTCGCTCGGCCGAGTTAATTGGACCTATAGGTCCTGAAATTGCAAAAGTATTTTCACATGATAGCGTAACCCAAAAGCTCTCACCCTAAATGCTAACCATAAACGTAACCTTAAGCCTAAGTTAAATCCTAACCATTGCCCTAACTCCAGCCTTCATCTTAACCCTTACCATTTTATAGGCTTAGAAAAAAAGTGTGTCAGAAAAAATGGGTCATCCTGTGAAAACACAAAGCCGTAGGCAGAATTTTACAATCGAAACATTATTATATTCTGGCAGTTTTGCCAAACAGAAGTTGTTTGCCAGAAAATGTACGTGTGATACAATATCGAGGGTTTACTGCATAAAATCCCCCATCTGCAATAACTGCTATTTGTCAGTTGTGTTGTTATAAAATGTGATATAACTACCAAATCTAACACCTGGCAGCTATTTCAGATGGGGCCTTTTTGGCCCCAAACCCTCTATATTAGGGTACCTCGATATATAAGATATCATTAACATTAATATGCGAAGCTATTTCACGGGACCTTAATTATTATCAGAGACATTGTTGCTTGAGTAATGTCCTGGGAAACTACTCTCTCAACTCCAGGCATGTCAAATACGAGATATCGGCTCGCAAACATTGTAATACGTGAATATTGTACTTAATAATATTAAAAAATCTGCTTTTAAATTGCATTTCATAAAATCCAATGTGCATTAATTAAACTCCTTTAGTTTTACGTTCCAAAAGAGTTTAAATTCCAATGTATCAGATATCACATTAACTCTGACTAGTTTTAATTTAAAAATTAATAGATTTGGTTTTCAAATTATAATTTAATTGAAATCCATAGATTCAAATTAATAGATTTAATTTTAAACTTAATCGATTTCATTTCCAATCCGAGGGCTTTGAATTAAAATCGGATAGATTTGATTTTGACCTCGTAGATATCAGTCCAATCTGATGATTTTCCATTTAAACTAGATTTGTATTTAAATCTTATAAATTTGATCAAGTTAAGATTGTAATTGAGCCTCTTGAACTCTAAATTTAATCTGACAGATTTTAGTCAAATCTTATTTAGGATTTGATTATTGCTGCCAAAGATTACTGCTTATAGAATTTAAGTCTTATGGAATTAGATTTTTCCGTGATTAGATTTGAATGTTAATGAAAATCTAAATTTAACTTATTTTTTAAATTCAAATCATGAGCTTTTAATTACACACCCGAGAATGGGTTTTTAAACCCCACTTTAGTCTCTATTCAAATCTGATAAAAAAAATGATTTTCCATCCAGATATTTTCTAGATTTATAATCTTTAAAAAATGATTAAGCTTTTGAACGAGTTTGTGAAATTACATTTAAATTGGAGCACATTTTTTTTCAATCTTGCAATTTATATTTGATTTGATTTATTGCTTACAGTCTTATTCCTAGAGTATTACAGGAATTATAAGAGTTATTTTTGTTTCGTGATACACGCCAAATATAAACAAATTAACGACTCATATAATTTTTATGATGTCTTAATAAAGACTTCTCGGATGGCTTCGACTCTGTGGGTTTCCTTTTCATACCGATTCAGTAAGTACAATCTAAACAACATATTAGCTATCTGTTCCATTAAACATGATCCGCAGTTCCTGTACTGAAATAAAACCGGTGTCAAATGAGTTCAGGACTATCGTAATGGTATATTCTAGGCATGCAAGACTCCGGGTTGACAGATCATATAGGTTATAAGGATACACCGAAAAAAATCATTGGCTGTGCTTTTAAAAAGGCCGTAAGAAATATAATGTTCCAAAACACACATTTTGAAATAATTCTTTTCAAAATATTTGTTCTTAACTCTAGTGTAAAAAAAGTTATTTTCCAGATTGGAAATGAGATTAGGTAGGCTTAAGTTATAAGTATATAATCAGGTATGTAGACAGACTTATAAATGGGTTGCTGTATCGAATACTAAACATTTCCGCCAAAATCGGACAATTTGAACTGGAAAAGGAAAAATGGGGTTAAAGAGGGACACTGGCAAATTTGAGAAAATAGTGCGCCCTCAAGAATTTTTCGAAATCGACATTTTTGCATGGTTGTAAGGCTTTTAGTATAACTTTAACTAATTGATGTGAAGCTCGAGACATCCAGCAGGATCCATATGACATCCTCCAACCTAAGACAAACAGCGGAATTTGGCGCCTTACATGGTGAACAGGCATCTCGGCTGCGGCCGTAGATAGATAGGAAGGCTTTATAAACAAAAGCCCTCACCCGCAATGATTAAGACCAAATCAGCTTCCCTATGGGTAACAGAACGATTTTGTAATTTAACGTCGTCGGCGACATTAAATTCAGCAAACGGACGAAAATGGCTTTAACACAAGAAAACACCATCTGTATGTGTTTCTCACGCGATGTACACTGTTTGACCGTCTATCACCCTTGTGGTTTACGTGGTTTTAATATCAGTGAGTACGAGTCAAAAATATTCATGTAATATACAATTTGTGATTAAGTTATGGAAAACTTAAAAGTTGCCTACCAAATTACATGGATGTCTTATCTCAATCAATATCCCTATCTGTTTGGGGTATATTATTTTATGTGTACACTATATCTCTGTTCTTCCAATGGCCTCGACGATCATTTGAGAGCAAATTGAAGAAACTTCATATTTGTGAAAATGTGCCAGTGCCGCTTTAACGCTTGTATACAAAATCCGTTGTGCGTTTCGTCAAAGTGTCTATCTCTGCCCAATATTGTGTCGGTTGTTCAGTTTCCGTGTGGTGATCCACGTTGTGCTAACACACCTTTTCTGACCCATAGGCCATAGATTGTCTTGAAGTTACGAAAGTATTTTATTTTTTTTTCTTTTTAAAAACCTCATAGAGGTAATTTACTAACACACTTGACGTCAAAAAACATACAAATCAAAATTATACAACAATATAGATATAGCTATCGAATTACAGTACAATAGTAGTGTTGCACATGAAAATAAGAATGTTCATTTATTTACGTTACGTGTGAAAGTGAGAGATAAATTAGTACTTGCAATTTATTATTCTTTTTTGTACCAATATAATGTTATTATTTGAATTAATTAGATTTGATTATTATTTCTTAATATCATTTACGAATATAAAAGTTTATGGTGAAGTCTTTTTCTGGTTTGTTGTAAGGAATAGTACCTTGTATATGATGATTACAGCAACATGAGCCGATTAATAAGAATTTTCTACTCTGATTTCCATAACTCATATCCTCTAAAATTAACTTCATTTGTTTATTTCACAGTCTACATTAAACACTTGAGATACAAGTGCTTCCATTTGTACCAAAAACCTCCAACCATGCTACACTAACTAAAGAAGTGATAATAGTTATCTGGCATAGAAACATATTACACTGTCCAAATCAGGACAAGGCGAAAAGATTATCTAAATAATTAAATTGTTAATGCCCAACTTGATTGTCTATTTCTATGACAAATTTGAATTTCCAGATTAATTCATCTTTTCCATGATCAGTGTTCTGCATCAAAGATATTTTTCCAAGATTCCACAAAAAGGTCATTCTGGATTCTATTAAAATATTATAGATTTGTTTTGTATTCATTTCCGAGAGTGAAAATAGGGACATATCTTTTTTTTATCCTAATCATTAATTGGTTATCAGGAATACATAGATCAACGTTGTTATTTTTAATTTGAGTCTTCCAATTGTTTGCCAATGCTTTGTCTTTAATTTTGCAAATTAAACATATTATGTGGACGAAAGTATTTTATAGATTACCCTAAACCTACCTCTACTCCTAACCCAACCCCGAACCCGAAATCAAACTATAACCCTAACCATTGATCCTAACCTTAATCTCTACACTTACCCACAATACGATGTAAACGAGTGGAAAATTCTCTTCCCCAAAAGAGCGAAACCCTTGTAAAAACCACTCCAAAATGGAGTAGTTGTAGTACTTAAAAAGGGCGAATTTCTACTCCAAAATAGTGAAAAGTCACCAAAAAGGTGGATTCCGACTCGTTTCTGTTGTCCTTCATTTAACTCCTCAAAAGGGTTGTCCTTCATTTTAACATCTTAACGAGTGGAATCACTTTTTTGGAGTGACTTTTCACTCCTTTGCGTGGAAGTTCGCTCCTTTTCGTTACTGTACAACCCACTCATTTTAGAGTGTTTACAACCATTTCAACTCTTTCAGAGCGAAAATTTACTCGTTACATGAGAGAGTAGGGTTTGAAATTAACGGGTCAGAAAAAATACCGAAGCAAAAGAGGTTTTGTTAAGTGAAATATCATTTCTAAAAATACCCACTGTACAAAAGGACTCCTATTCACGCATACCCTGCTATTTATAGACGCCCCCCCCCCCCCCCCCTTCGTGCCTGGTATAGGCACACCTGTCAAGTTTATATATGCCTCGGGCTCTAAAACCAAGCCGAAACGTGACCCTAACCATCAACAACGAAGTGGGTCAAACCACTTGCAGCACTACATCTTAAAGGTGTGTTACCTGATCGACAACCATCAAAATGCCCGGGAAATTATATTAGGGATATGTATGTGAGCAGCCATACCGCTGTTAGCGTGGAAGGATTCTTTTTCTTAGAATCCGTTGTCATGCGGTGTGTTTATGCGTGATCAAAATGTTACAGAGGTGTCCTTCCAAAGAACATATCAAACATTGCTATCACTGCACCTGTTAAAAATAATTTGCCATGTTGGAATGTATATATTGTTGATTTTGACTAAAAAAAATAAACATTCATTTTGTTGCGAGTATTTCCCCATGACTGCTACGTACAATTGAGATGTTAATCCGTCAGATCATTATTTGTAGGCATGTCTAAGAAGACAAAAGCAACGGCTATGCCTGGTATGTGAGTTGCTGGACTATGCCGGTACATAAGCTGAATATTAATCCCGACCTAGAACTGACAGAAGACAACACCAGCATTGGTATGCATGGGATGTGAGTGCCTGACCACGATGCGCTTAAAAACCATCTGTCAAAAAGCATTGCCAGATGGGGGGGGCATTGTGAAGGGTGCAGTGATGTCACTGCTACCGCCAGCAGTCAATAAAGTAAGATAGAGTTAATTTCTCGTTGCCACTTTCACAATGTAGACCTTTGAAAGGTATTTGCAAATAAGTTGAAACATCGCCAAAACGGAAGTTCAAGTCATCAGTAAGTAATAAGTAACATTAGCATTGAGTTAACAACCATGACAACAAGTTTTTTAAACAAGGGGCACCTTTTTGGCGGGGGGGGGCAATAGCGGACAACGGGTCAAGCTCAAATGACATCAAGACAGGATAAAAAAGCGGGAAAAAAGCCTTTCAAAGACTGAATAACATCTGGATATCTAGAAAAATCAGTATAACACAATAGCTACAACTCTACCATAACAGATCTTGTCGTTAACGCCTGTATGGAGCTGAGTCCTAATGGACAGTTAAGATAGACGCCGAAAAACATTAGCGTAGTTGAAATGTCCTGTCTCGCCCGAGATAACGGGGTTAGCAGACTGAAAAGATCCGAATAAAACACATAAAGGATTCGCTCAACCTGGACTTAGACATATCAGACCAAACCACCATAAAGAGACTTAATAATACTTTGGCCATGTTAAAAGATTGCAACCGACAAAGATACCCAAATATGGCACTAGAAGGCACCATCAAAGGAAGGAGAAGCAGTGGGTCGCCCCAAAAACGGATGGCTTAGACTGCATTCTAAGGACTGCAAATCAAGATCTATCTCAAGCTGTCTGATGCAGTTAGAGTGGCCATGGATAGAAAGACCTGGCTCAACAGAAGCTCATCCCGAGGGGGGGCTCATATCTGCATGGACGGCATAAGTCACCAAGCAAGTGAAGTGACATGATTGTAATCAAGTATGACTTTATTATGTCTGGAATATTGTTTTCTGCAGGACATATCTTTAAGCTTTATTAGTACTACAGTGAGGTAGATACTCGTCGAAACTGGATATATAAGGATCCTAGATGGGATTACTGATAGGGTGCCTCACCAAAATTAGGTCAACAGGGCATCTAGGGGTCATTAACATGAACCATATAAACATGGGCATGCTTCCTCATATATGAGTGTTTGTATATCTAATACACAACCTGTTCATAGTTTCAATGAAAGCCGCCTGGAATAGGTCATTGGAGTTTTACAGATGTCACCAAATTGGGGTCAAATGTCTTCTAAGGGGTATAGCGGAGGCGGCCCGAGCCTTGACAAGTGCTCTAGCTTTTCCGAGTTACCCCTCCCCACCGTACACAAAACACACCACCTTTATTTTTAAGGAATAATATAAGATTTAAGAAGATGGTTGTGGTTGAAATATTTTGGTGGCAGGGAATGATTTCTATATGCCGAAAATGAAAATTTGGCTGCAAGTTAAGCGAAATTATTATTTTTTTTTTTTTTTTAAGGTAAAAATATTACAATCTTATTTTTTGGTATCCTTTTTGTTATTGATATAGGTTTTTACATTGCATAAAGGGTTCAGGTACGACTCGTTGTGGTGACATGTGATAAAAAGGATGCTTTTTTTAGGAAAAAAGGTGATTTTGGGGGTAAAAGTCTATAGACCCTCTATATATTGTACAAAACAGAAATCTATATATAAAGTCAGAGTTTGATAGTAGTGCCATGATGATTAAATTGTGTTTTGCTAAGAATTAATAAATCTTGATTTCTCAGTTTTTAGCTCAAAAACCGTGTTTTTTGACCCAAAAACACCCCTGCCACCAAAGTTTTTTTTTAATTTTTTAGGTTTTTTCTTTTTTTAAAATTATTTAGTACTATCTTTCGAATAAAGGGTTGCGTTTTGTTGTAACCGAGGGGGAGGGTTGTCGATACAATTTTGCAGTCCAACCCTCCACTAGTAATTTTGGTTGATTGTTGAAATATACACGGTAATACCGTTGTACTTCGCCATGCTCACTTCTATTGATTTTAATGATTGTATAAACGCCTAATTTGAGTGGAACTACGTGAGAGGTGATTACACAATTGGGGTTTCAGTTCATCTAAAGATCATTTGAGGTAATTTCAGACAAAATGCCTGTATCCACGGCATGTGTGTGTTCTCATGGTGTCTTTGAAGGATTTTAAGAGACTTAAGGAATGATTCTTGGGTGGAACTTATGATGAAAGGTGTCCACGCAATTGGGTCGAATGTCATCATTTGGGGTCAATGTGGAAGTCACACAAAATAGTGCTGCTTTCACCACTGATGTGTTTTCACAAGTTGCCCAGTTTCCAGTAACATAAGGGTCATTTTGCATGTCCAGAGTTTTGGGTTCAAAGGTCATATACAGTTCATGACGACCCACCCAAATTCCTTGAAAATACATTTAGAACTTAAGCCGAGAACCAAGGCGAAGATTTCTTTTATTAGGGAATAATCCTTGGAGCTCCTTGGTGTAACGGCGCAGCCTGCTGATTTATGTAAAGTTATACATAATTCGAAATGCGGGTTGTCTTTAGCGGTATTAGCTATAAACTATCCATCGCACAACTTATTATCGACTCATGCATGCATTATTATGCAAACTCTGCTAACTCTAACTGTGAAGGTCCCAACTGAGACTAGCCTATAGTTGTCACCAAGTCATCAATCCACAGACCACTACAAGCATACATGGTTCTAGACTATAAGAAAATCTGGGACACGTGTAATTTGTTTTTATCCTAAAGAAATGCATTAAAAATGTTCATTTTGGTAAATCTCTCATAGTTATACTTACAGATTATTACAATGACAATTTGGCATACATGTATACCATCCAAGTTTCCTATATTCCATTATTCATTATTATTATTATTATTATAAACTTATGTGTTGGTTAGGGGGAAATTTGCTATTCTTATGCACTAATTAATACGTTAGGGGGAAATTTCGTTTCCCCTTCGTTATCCTTTGTTTGCGCTTTATTCCGTCAAAGGATATGAATATTAATTTATGCAAATTAAAGATAATCCACTAGACTAACAAAGGATATGAATATTAATTAATCTAATAATAAGAGCTCATTATAGCTTAATGAATAATTCAAATTTCCCCCTAAGTGTCAGTAGGGCCTTAGGTATTATTATCATTTATTAAATCGTAAATGTCATTTACTTGTGGCAAATTACTACACACAGCCATACTTAACGCTTTTCGACACAATCACCACAACCACATTATTATAACTTCGTCCTCAGCATTCACCAATATCGCACAATGCGGTTTCGACTATATCCCTTCTACTTTTCAGAATGCAATCTTGTAAATATTTCTTAAACCAATTCCCTGAAGCCACTGTGGTCGAGTTTATCCCCATATGACGTGAGATATTTCTCTCCATGGTTTCATGATTTAACGGCAAGAGATAGGAATGGAGCACTGTATTGATTATTAGAGAGTGTCCGTAAGAAATAGGGATGTCCAGAATACAGGGTGAGTCAAAAAAAACTTGACCCTGATTGGGGGGTCCCGCATTTTGAATTTTTAAATAATATAATACCAAAAAATATCCAAGGAAGTGTCTACAGGAAGCTTATTTCATTATCTTTAATTTGCTGCAAGGATCATTTCCAATCGGTGAAGTATAGGTCGAGCTACAGTCCTTTGAATCAAGAATCTCAGTGAATAAAGAGCCGGATTTTCTCTGGACACTGATGTTCCTTCGCTGAACGGCCGTTCATTTCAGTGTGAATCCGTGGACATAGCAGAAACCCGACTACTTGATTCAACCGAACTGTAGCTTGGTCTATACCTAACCGATATGAACTGATCTTTGCAGTAAAATAAAGATCATACACCCAGCTTTCAGATGATATCAAAGTATGTTAGATATATGTTCTTAAAATTCAAAATGGCGGACACAATCAGGTCAAGTTTTTTTGACTCACCCTGTATTATATAAATAATATAATAACGAACAACAAAAAGTAAAAAGTACTAATACTACCTAACTAATAACTAAATAACTAAATGACTAACTAAATAACTAACTAACTAAATAACTAAATAACTAGCTAAATAAATATTTATTTATTATTTATATTATTTATATTATTTTAGCATATAAAGGTGTGTGACCCGATCACGGTCAGATTTTGAATGAAATTTTCTCCTCACATTGAAACATGCACCGTCAAAAAAATGATTACAAATTTTTTGAGTTAAATGTTTTTTTGTTTTTTTTGTTGTTTTTTTTTTTATAGCCTTTTGGAGAGTAGAAGGCATAAATGTGTACTAAATTGGCTCATATGACAGTGTTTGTGTGTGTGTGTGTTTATTGTGGGTCGACCTCATTTGGAGAGGGTTTTGTTTTGTTGTCATTAAAACGTCAAAAGGAAGCATTTCCGGGACCTTAAATTTTATGTGGAATGAGACAAATATGACTTTCTTCTGCTACTTTTACCAAAATATCATTTTGATGGAGTAAGTGGGGGGGGAAACTAGGTTTTCGATACCCACCTTCACAAGTTAAATTGCAAACATCAGACACTTTTTTGTTGAGGATGTACGCTACATTGGCAGCACATGCACACGACTCTTATTTTCTCTCTCCTCTCTCTATTCCACAGTATGGAATTTAAAATATTTAGAAGAAAAAAAGTTTGGCTAAACAGTACAAATTTGACCTCGCACTTGCAATTAAAATCACAATAGCGAAATTAAAAACAAGAAAAAATAAGAGCCGGGGTTCAAATTTGGGGGGGGGGGGGGGGGCCCAAGTTGAATTCTGATATCAATTCCACTTAAAATTGTTTGGTACAAAGTGGCCAACCCACTATATTCTATTAGTCAAAATATAAAGTGTGTGTGTAAAATTTGCCCAAGTAAACAGAATAAGTCCAACATGTTGGTAATATTTATTATACCGACAATGAGTACATGTTTTGGAAGTGAATGTTTGGCAAAGCTGTTGGGGGGGGTCCTTTTTGTGACAGGAAACTAAACAATTTATTTCCCCGTCGCCTATCATTGATCTCACAGATGCTTAAACGTGTATTTTTTTCTCAGTCATGTGTCCCCCCCTTTAACTCCGTTAAAACCGCAACTTTTAAACTTTTAAAACAGCTGAGTTGGTTTAGATTGCCCCCGGCTGCAATAAACAGTGCAGACGATATCGTACTTGTACGTATACGTAAAAGTACGTACATACGTCACACCAATTATTAAAAAGAAATACAAAATATGTTATAAAATCCGCTCGGGATTCTCAGTTTTGAGACGAGAAGGATACTAAGTTCAGAATTATGCCAAACAACATTATAAACAATTCTATGGTGTGAAAATTTTGATTTCATGTGTGGAAATTTAATAGGCCTAAAAAATTGTGTTGGATTTGGCGACCGACCGACCCTATTTTTACCGCCGACCCAATAATTGTTATTTTTTTTGTGTGCTGAAAACGCTGAACTGCAAACAGGAATTTATGAACGTCATACTTCGGTACTCTAAAGATCGGCAGGATTCAAATGACAAATAAAAGATGTGTTACAGAAAAATGTAAGATGTGCCTTTGTTTTTGTAATGTGTGTCATATATTTTGTGTTCTGGATGTGAACACATAAAAAAAAAAATCCGACCTACCTACCCTATTTTTTTTCTATGTTACGTACGCCACAAAACAATTTTTTTTAGGCCTTATTGGAAAAACAATATCACTGATGACGCCATATCAATTTTCCTTAATTACTAATATATTTTATTTTTAAAAAAATATATCAAAAATCGCACATACATTTGTTGATAAGCTTTAAAACTCTATGTCGTGAAGATTGCAGCTTCAGACGTGACTGTAAAATAAACTGTCCCTGGGTGAAATGTTTAAAACCGTAATGTATTTCTTTGAAAAAGTTGCATTGGCGTTGTGGGAATTGTGACATAAGGGCGTGTGACTTGTACGTATACGTACGTGAACACTTTCTTCGGACTATAAAGAATTTGTTGAAAATATTACCTTTTAACAACTTGTTTAAGTAGTTCACCTAAACCAATAACCGGTTGTTTAACACATTTAAAAAATTGTTATGCTATCCCATTGAAGGCTTAATCAACAACCATAAACTTTAAAGGGGGCTATATTTCTTAAATAACATTTTTTGGGGCCAAACTTTCACACAGGAGATTCATGTGAGCTGTGTGAGTACACTATATCTCTTCGATCATAGATGTCCGTTGACACAAATCAGGTATCAAACTTAAGCCCGAAACACGATACAAAATGTCATGAATTCCCAAATCATAATTTTGATACCGAGAGACAAGTGTAAGTTACAGATTTGACGGCTCGTGTGTGAATTACCTATCATCAAATAATGAGGTGAATTAATCTAGACCAGTGGTACATGTACGCTGGATTTAGGAAGCAGGAGCTCCAGTCGTCGAAGGAGGGCCCTACTGAAAAAATGACACTGAAATTCGGGATTGAAAATACAGGACTTGCATACATATAGGGCTCTCACAGTAGAAGACAGTCTGTTACAAAATAGGAGGTCTACTGGCAGGGGAAGTGGGGATATGGTTAACGGTTGGGGCGGCCGAACGCCCCCTAAAACTCCTGTCCCCATTGTAACGTCCCTCTATTTTTTTTTATCACGATGCTACTATACCGTACCTTAACATTGAATTTACTATCTTGCGCACCTTTCAAACTTTTGCAGCTACATTCCGAACGCCTTGCACGCGACTGGCGCTGAGAAAAGAGCGGTGAGGCGAGGTGTGCCAACTTGGCGTGGGAAGAGAGACACATTTTTAAAGTAAAACGAGGGAAAATAGAACTGTGGCAGAGTTAATACGATAGACATAAATTACAGTGTTCAGTGAACACTGGAACCAAAATACAAACACTTGAATTTCTTTCAGGTTTAGTGCGCCTGTGACCATAAATCAAATTAAACTTTGGCAAGGTATAAAAGTTCGATAACCGTCAATGACAGCATCAACAGCGCAGATTTAAACTAGTAAACTCCCGGGGGTGCCACTGTATTCAAAGGTGATATGATGCGTGAACAAGAAAACGCGTAAAAGGTGGTCTTTTTTTGCAGACAGGCGATGTACGCGCGTACATCGTTTAGGGTGTCAAAAACACAGCAAAATATGGAACAAAGGTATGTTTTTTTTCTTAACCCGGAATTTTCATGTTATATCTCATTAAGCAGAGGTATCAAAATCATCCAAATATTGTAATCGGAACTTGGGAATTAAAAGCAAAGCACGATAATAAAGGGTATATTTACGATTCAATGCACTGGGTACTTGTGAGCGAGGGTATCATAAAAACAGATAAAAATCTTGTTAGGGGTATGTTTTAGCTTGTTTTCTAGTCGGGGTGCCAAATACGTGTTTAGGGTGCATTTGAAAGTCCATGTTCACTCACGGTCATCATATCCACCTTATGAATACAAGTGGCCCCCCGGGGTACAAACATGTTAAAAAGAACAAGACTAAAAGTACACAGGTCAATGTGTGGCGCAAAATAAATAAATAAATACTAATAAAATACATTTCATTTATTTTTTTTGAATTCATAGGCATTTCTTGTAAGGTATAATTATCTATAAACAGTAGGCATAATAAGCTACTTTTAAAACAAAATACTTATAAAATATTTCTGGTTGTTGTTAAACATTTATTTTATAGCACATACAGCTTGCCAGTGATGGTTCATACATTTAGTAAGTTTACCATGCCGAACGACAATCCCTTAATTCCTTTGGAATACGATATATTTATTTGAAAAAAGAACTAAACTATACTAAAATATGCGAAAGTACATTATAATATTTGTTATTTTAGCCTCGTTCAGTTTCTTTGGATCAGCATATATTCTTTAGAGTAAGAGAAAACGTGTTGTTTTACTAATAGTGCTTGATATTGAAGAAAGCAATCTTGCAATCGGCACGTGCTTTTGGCAATGGGTTGTTGGAAGAAAGAACAGCTTGGGCAAATGTAATGTAATAACCTGTGTGAATATACTTTAATACGTAAGAAAAACTGAAGCAAATGAAAATGAAGAACTAAAGAAAATACAGTACCAAAATATACGACATAAACTAAAAAAGTAAATAATTATGAACAAAATATTTAATAGCTTCGCATCAGAACATCCGATTTTAGTCAAATTTGAACCAAAAGAAAAATGAGATTTTATTATGTTAAATCCAAATGAAAAACTAATTTTGACTAAAATACCTACGAACGTGTTAGCGAATGGCTTTCAGATCGGTACTCTTGGGGAAAATTTACAGCTTCCATGAAATACTATGTAAATAGCGTAGAATGTACAGCACACTGTAGTTATTGATATCAGAAAATGGTAGAATTTTCCATTTTTTTTGGTAAATTTTTATTGTGGATCATTGTATTTTTACAGTGTACCGTAAAGCTTTACAGACATGTGTTGGTAGAATTGCTGTAAAATTAATATTATTATCTGCATTTCATTGAAAGTATTTCAGGAATTTAATAATTAGGATTGTAGTTAGGGACCATTCAATGTTAGGATTTAAAATTAATCTTTATTGCATTTACATTAAAGCATATTAGATTTGAAATCTAATATGATTGAATCTATAACTTATAAGGCAAAAAGAATTTCATTTTAATCTATTTTTATTGGTCCCTAACTACAATCCTATAAAGGATTTACTTTTAAATCCATGAAATAAGAGAAATATAATGAATTTAAAAATCAACAAACAAAGGCGTCTCATTGCAAAGACAAAGTTCTGATTTCATTTATCTGCCATTTTTTTTTAAATACCTGTACTCAGTTTGGTGGTTGGAGGCAAGGGGGTGAAGCCCATTCAAAACCAGTCGTCCGTGCTGGGCGCTGACATTTTGAATATTGCACGGAATAATTATTAGTTTGGGTGCTTGTATACACACATAATGTCAATTCGATACAAACAATCCGGCAAAATATCAGTTGTTGGATGTTGGGTGCTATTGGGTGGTTAAATTTTGTCCTACCCATGGCCACACAACGAATGAAATGACACGTTCGTCTTGATTTAAATAAACCGCCTCAATGAATACATCTTTTCACCTAAGCGCGCCTAATAGTCCGGGCTAAAATGAGCTAGGTATCACCTGGAAGGAAAGTTTATCTCATGTGGTTTTTCTAGATCAGAATTTTATGAGGAATAAGAATATGTTACGTAAAAAGGCCGAATCCTGAACGCATCATCAATATAGGGGGGTTATTTCCGGGGGGTCAAAAAAATTAAGAAAAATCATATATTATGGTACATATGAAGACAAATAAGATATCCTGACCGTGTAATGACCTAAGAATTAAGCTTATTCAGGTATAAAAAAAAAAAAAAAAAAAAGGTAAATTTTTATTGTGGATCATTGTATTTTTACAGTGTACCGTAAAGCTTTACAGACATGTGTTGGTAGAATTGCTGTAAAATTAATATTATTATCTGCATTTCATTGAAAGTATTTCAGGAATTTAATAATTTAGGATTGTAGTTAGGGACCATTCAATGTTAGGATTTAAAATTAATCTTTATTGCATTTACATTAAAGCATATTAGATTTGAAATCTAATATGATTGAATCTATAACTTATAAGGCAAAAAGAATTTCATTTTAATCTATTTTTATTGGTCCCTAACTACAATCCTATAAAGGATTTACTTTTAAATCCATGAAATAAGAGAAATATAATGAATTTAAAAATCAACAAACAAAGGCGTCTCATTGCAAAGACAAAGTTCTGATTTCATTTATCTGCCATTTTTTTTAAATACCTGTACTCAGTTTGGTGGTTGGAGGCAAGGGGGTGAAGCCCATTCAAAACCAGTCGTCCGTGCTGGGCGCTGACATTTTGAATATTGCACGGAATAATTATTAGTTTGGGTGCTTGTATACACACATAATGTCAATTCGATACAAACAATCCGGCAAAATATCAGTTGTTGGATGTTGGGTGCTATTGGGTGGTTAAATTTTGTCCTACCCATGGCCACACAACGAATGAAATGACACGTTCGTCTTGATTTAAATAAACCGCCTCAATGAATACATCTTTTCACCTAAGCGCGCCTAATAGTCCGGGCTAAAATGAGCTAGGTATCACCTGGAAGGAAAGTTTATCTCATGTGGTTTTTCTAGATCAGAATTTTATGAGGAATAAGAATATGTTACGTAAAAAGGCCGAATCCTGAACGCATCATCAATATAGGGGGGTTATTTCCGGGGGGTCAAAAAAATTAAGAAAAATCATATATTATGGTACATATGAAGACAAATAAGATATCCTGACCGTGTAATGACCTAAGAATTAAGCTTATTCAGGTATAAAAAAAAAAAAAAAAAAAAGGTAAATTTTTATTGTGGATCATTGTATTTTTTACAGTGTACCGTAAAGCTTTACAGACATGTGTTGGTAGAATTGCTGTAAAATTAATATTATTATCTGCATTTCATTGAAAGTATTTCAGGAATTTAATAATTTAGGATTGTAGTTAGGGACCATTCAATGTTAGGATTTAAAATTAATCTTTATTGCATTTACATTAAAGCATATTAGATTTGAAATCTAATATGATTGAATCTATAACTTATAAGGCAAAAAGAATTTCATTTTAATCTATTGGTCACTAACTACAATCCTATAAAGGATTTACTTTTAAATCCATGAAATAAGAGAAATATAATGAATTTAAAAAGTCAACAAACAAAGGCGTCTCATTGCAAAGACAAAGTTCTGATTTCATTTATCTGCCATTTTTTTTAAATACCTGTACTCAGTTTGGTGGTTGGAGGCAAACATACAAATATGGTCCACCAAACCCTTCTACTCACAAGCTTAAATTATTACATCTAGATATCAATGTAATGGAAAAAACAAGAATAGTTTAGCCCAGATCTCAACAGAGAGCATACAGCCAAGCATCCTGTGTCAGACAATGGAAACGGGATCAGACCAAGACCCAGAAAAGGCTAGGATGACACTCAATACCTGGCCATTATCTGCCATTTATCTGCCATATTTTGTTTGACGAGGGTTAAAAATGTGCCTAGCTAGATAGCTATTTGAAAAATAATCAAATTCAAACACATGTATTACAATTCTGTATTTCTATTTTGTAAAAGCATTTTTTTAAGTTTCAAAGAAATCCCCTTTTCTCAGGTAACATCATTAAGTGTAAACGGTCTTCTTTCACTGACAATTTACAGAAAATCTGCATTTTAAAAGTTAAATATTCGTCAGACGGGAATTACACTGAAAGTTATCTTCCAGTATCCTGATAGCAAAATATTTGCAGAAAGTTAGCTATGTCGATCATTTCACTCTTAAAATAAGGTTGTCTGTAACTTTTTCGTGAATCACTGTTTTTCAGGGCCGTACGCAGGATTTTTTTGGGGGGGGGGGTGCGGGACTTCGAAAATGTGGACCTTTTTGGGTAAAAGTGGATCTAACCCCCCTAAAATGGTCTATTTGGTGGAAAAAGCTATGGCGATCATTTCACTCTTAAATGATACAGGTGGTCTGTAACTTTTAAGCACCATTTACTCTGATAAGTTGATGTTTTATCACCAATAAGTAGACTTTCTTGTCAAAATTTCTCTAAATTTATGACCTTTTTATCGAAAAATTCAGCCAAAAGTGGACCTTTTGCCTCTTAGTGGAATTTGGGGACCCCCGCACACACAAGATCTACAAATGCAATCTGTCGAATAATGCAGCTACTTCAAAAGAGTGGAATGAAAGAGTATAACCAGTGGACTACGCTCTCTAAGTAACTGTGGCTATTAGTTGAGCTAAAAAGCTTGCCCACCCCTACCGTAAACAATGAAGTACGTTGCCATGCAGATTTAAATAATGCATACAAAAATAGCACGTGTTTGTGGGCGTTACAATCAGTTTTATGCAGCTGTTGCGGAAGATAATCGTAGAAATCAACGATATAATTATCAACGATATAATTTTATTATTATTATGGCAGTTAGCTCCTAATTTTCACTCAAAAAATATAATGGCATTAGAGAATTATAGCCCAAATAATGAATATTTAGTGGGTTTACGTATAGCTTTCAATAAACTTATTTATTTAATTTCTTTATTTCTTTCTTATTTATTTTTTACTTTTTACTTTTTTGGTTCTGTGTTGTTCGTTATTATATTATTTATCTAATATTTCTGGACATCCCTATTTCTTACAAACACTGTAATAACCAATACAGTGCTCCATTTCTAATCTCCCTTACAGTAAATCATGAAAACATGGAGATAAATATCATCACGTCATATTGGAAACTCGACCACAGTGGCTTCAGGGAATTGGTTAAGACATATTTACCAGATTGCATTCTTGCATTCATTCATTATTTATTTATTTATTTATTTATTTATTTATTTATTTATTTATTTATTTATTTATTTATTTATTTATTTATTCCTTATTGATTTATGTCGTATTTTGGGGGTATTTTTTTCAGCTATTCATTTTTTTTTCTTCCGGAAAACCGCATTGCCAAGAGGCCACGGTGCCGATGCAACGTTGTTTTCTTCAATATCAAGCGCTATTTTGTTAAAACATACGCGGTGTCTCTGACTTTAAAGACACTATCAGTGATTCACCCAAAAATTTCAAAATATTGAAATTTGGAGAAATAGCTTATAAATGAAGGATAAGTCTATAGAATTCTATTAAGTTATTTTTGCAGCTTAAAACTTACCAGAAAAGGAACTGAAAACAGCAGTGCTCAAAGATATGAATCTCCATTCAGTTACGTGTTAAGTTGTAGTAAGTGTCAGAACGGACAGTAATGACTCAAGTATGATTTGGTCCTATTAGGTAGCTTCAGTCTCAACACTGTAGGGGACGTTAGGGACACCTTATACTTGTTACAGAAATGCAAAATATGATTTAGATATTTTTCGATGTTTGCGATTTAGCCAATCAGGTAGTGCTTTAAAGAGTATGGTGACCCAATGCAAAGATCTATCTATCTAACGCCACAGCCGAGATGTTGTTCACCTGTAGCGCCAAATGTCCATGTTTGTTCATTACGTGGGGATGTCAGATGGATCCTGCTGGATGTCTCGATTCAGTCTCCTGGCATTTAGATGTGAGGCGACGTTGTCTCGCAGCATTTCAACTGAGGGATGTTAGTAGATTTGTGCACAACATATCAGATCAGCGGTTAGAGCTAGATCATATGCGTAGTCAAGGTCGTGTGAGATAATGACTTTGGTGACGTCTAAACGCTTGGGTTTGATGGTGAGTCCTTTGTCGTTCCTGATGTCATAAGCGGATGTAATCAACCACGAATACAAAGGATGAGGGTGCAAGAGTATGTCCTTGGAGGATCCAGTAGTTGTTAGGACCTCCTTTGTGGGCCCATCCAATGTCGGCACAAAGCTATATGGGTTATATACTGATGGCAATGCCTTGACAGTCTCATCTGGGACACCGTAGTTGGCGAGAATATGCAGAAGTACATCCCGGTTTACACTGTAAAAGCCTTGGAAAAAGTGTGGGTGCCAATGGTGCTGTGACTTCTCCTTCTCTTTCCTTTATCTCCGTTATTGAGTTAAGTAGGTCATAGGTATAGGTTCAAACCAACTATGGTGAAATAGTACCGCTGCGTGTAGGTTGGTTCGGGTGTGCGAAAAAGGCTAAGGGACATCCCTGACAGAAAAGGCAATGCTGCCTTGCAGAGTGTCATTTATTTATATTTATTGATTTATACCACTTGGCTATATAGCCAGGACAAGGCCAATTAGGGACATAGCACTAAATTAAAGGATGCCCATAAAAAAAAAACACACAAACATAAGAAGGCAGCCCTAAAAACCAAAAGTGAAAAGGAATGGCGGATGGAAAAGCAAAAAAAAGGGAACAGGAGAATGGAGAAAATAAAAAAACCTAAGACCTATAGCTACAAGATGTGGAGGCTAATAGCGGCTTTAAAGGCTTTTGGGAGTGCACTTTACAACATCCTCGGGCAGGGAGTTCCATAATGTGGGAGCAAATGGATAAAAAGACCTTTTGGAAAGCGAGCGCCTGCGAAGGTGGATCAAGGGAGAGGCTATTGAGATTGGAAGGGTAGGTCTAGGTTGCGACCTTGAAGGGATTAGGAGAAGAGCCAAAGGTTGGTAGAATCTTGAAGAGATTGGCACAGGACAGCAATGTCACGGCACTTAGGGGAGGAAGATTGGAAGCACGGAGGAGATCTTATTGGAGAGATCAAAGATGGAGACATGACTCTGCAGGCAAATCGCTGAGTAGATTACTGTGGTTAGCCGGATGTTTAAAGGATTTTGCCAACAGTTGGACTTGCCGTATCAAGGATGGGTTTGAACCCAACGCAAAGACAGAGAAAAGGCGGGTGAGTAGGGAGGCGTGTTCAAAAGCCCGATGGATATAGGCCTATGGTTTTCTTCGGCTGTCTTGCGATATAGTCACTGTGAAATTCCAGTATAAATTTTCAGAGAGTGAATACAAGAATTGAAGAGGAAACTCTTCAATGGATTGGTTATTTCAGCTGAGACAGACGTTGGGAAAGGGGTTTTTCTTGGTGGAATGACCAGGGAGTTAGAGTTTAGTCTTGCTGGCTGCAGTGAGATTAGATTGTTGTTGGTAAACCAGGTATGAATAGTATCAATGTCTGACTTGATAGCGGGTGATATCACTGTCATGGCTGATGTGTTTGTATAGGGTGGTGTCATCAGCATAAAGAACCAAGGGAACTGTTGAGAGAAAATGAAGAATTAGAAGTCATGATATAGATAAGAACGAGTAGTGGCCCAAGACAGAGCCCTGGGGAAACCAGACAGACAGGGACAGGATCGAAGCAATGCATGAACAGAAACAGACGGTGTACGGCCGGAAAGTAGGACCGTAGACAGCAAAGAAGGGGACCAGTGATTCCAGCAGAATGGAGTTTCGCAAAAGTCACCGTGAACGACAAAGGCTAAGGGACATTCCCCAACAGAAAAGGAGTGCTGGAGACCTGGCGATCCCAGCTACTATTTAGCAAATTGACAAGATGCATAGTTTTTGCAAAGAATTGGAAAGAGGCTAAAATAAAAAATATCACACTGTTTGTGCTCATGTTTGTATATTTTAATATTATCAAATAATGACCAGTCAATGAATGAAATCCGGACTCTCTCTCTCTTTGGGAACAAAATGATACCTCAACAACCAATTTACTGACGTGGTTATCGGTCGCGTAGCGACGGTATATTACTTTTACTCGGGCCATTTTGGGACGTTTTTGTTAGCGGATTTGTCCGTAAATGGCGGACGATTTCGGCCGGTGAAAAGGGTACGTGCAAATTACTGTCGCGCTGGTGTTTTGCCCCTAGAAAATTGTCGGTGTGTCTTCTTTAGCTTGAAGTTTTTTGGGGAAAAAAACGGTTGTTTTTTGTAATTCGTTTGCTTTATTTAATGGAAGTTTTGGGTTTGGTACTTGATTGAAGTATGTACGAGATCAGATATCACTGCTTTAAAGAAGGATCGAACATTGCGCTTTCTAGAGTGCGGATTTTGTTTTAAATCACGTATACGTGTAGTGAAAATAAATGTTTGCTGCAAAAAAGGGGAAATTAGTTGATGGTTGTTCCCCGCGGGCGATTTTAACGCCAGGCGTAGTTGGGTAGTACACTGTGTATTACTAGCGGGGTAGTCAAGGTTGCTCGACTAGACACTCCATGCTTGTGGTCGTGTTGTTTTTTTTCTTTTTTTTCTCTTTTCTTCCTCCCCCTTCCCCACTCGGGGCCGGGCTATGACGTGTCGAGCTAAAATAGCGGGGGGGGTTACCTGGAGCGCTTTGACCGAACTTAACCAATGATACTTGGTACTTGGTAAAACCTCAAGGGGACTCACAGAGGAATTTGACTGAGGTGGGTGGTCACAGCAAGTACTAGGGATTAAGCGTTGTACTTAAAGCGTTGTTTGTTGATCAAGTTTGTTGAGGTTAAACAGTTCAGTCTTTAATTGTTCGTGGGAAAAATGAGTTGGCGAGTGGTGCAAGCTGTGGGTATGTAGATTTGAGTTGCTGGTTCTGTCCTCTCTTGCCCTGTCCGGTCTGGGTGGGATGGAATGTAGTTCTTGGAGATGTAAAGTTCATCATGTTGTATTTTATGAGACAAACGGTGAATTTTTCTGCGTTCTTGTTGACTTAGCCAGCCGAGGGGTGGGATAAGCATTTCGGTAAAACACTAGCTCGGTGAAATTCCCAGTAGTGAATCGGGCTACTCTCCTTTGGACTTTTTCAAAGGATGTTTGTCCTTTGCTTGGTAGGATACAGGCGCTATTCCATCGTTCGAGATGGGGTTGTTCTAAAAACAGAGTATGGTTAGGGGCTGTCTTTGATCTTAATAGATGATGATGGAAGTTTTCGATTGAACCCCACAGGATTTAGAAGCTTTTGATGCAGATATTGGCGTTGCCTGTTATTTTAGAAAATTTTATTGTTTGGGTTTGTAACAGAGCTGTTTTTTTCGCATAGGGCCCATCACAAAAGTCATACATATAGCCTAAGCATAAAAAAACGAACATTAACACAAATAAAAATGAATAAAATAGCCAAATGGAATGAAAAAAGAAAAAAACTCAGACAAAATAAAAATAAAAAAAACCGAAAAATAATATAACAGAGAGAAATATTAATACCAAATAATTTAAAAAAATAAAACCCAAATAATCGTGGTACACTAGTCTAGAATACATTAAAGAAATGTAAATTTATTTGATTTTTTAAAAGATAATAATAAAGACAAAATATATAACAGACATTTATTATAGCGCCTTCCCCAAAAAGGAACATAGAAATATAAAATGAAATAAAAAAATGGGCAACCACAATAACTTTAAAAAAAAATCAGTACAAAAAATAATAGCTAAACAACAGACAAAATATAAAAATAAAGCCCAAAATGGTAAGAAACTAAAAATAAACGGGGGGATAATAAAAAAGATTTTAAAAATTAATAAAATCAAAGCCGTCTACACAAAATAGTACTAATATCGTTTAAACTGAAAAATAAACTTAAATACTTAACATTAACAAAAATAAAAGCTGCGACTAAAATAAGTAATAAAAAAAAAAAACAACAAATACAATTAAAAACCAAAAATTTGAACATACATATCGAAATGAAAAATAAATAGAAATAAAATAACATAAATTATTATTAATAAAGTAAATGTTACAATAAAAAATGAAAAAACCAAATTAAAGATGACTAATGAGGTACAATAAAAAAATAAATAATAAGATAAGAAATGAAAACATATACATTAATCAAAACAAAATAAACACTATGAATAAAATATCTCATTATAAATTAAAAATCAAAATAAAAAAACAAAGAAAGGAATTTGTCGCGCAGAATTGCTTATGACAACCTGTGGCGTCATATTCCAAGCCATTGTCAGAAAATTACAGCTTCACAGTTATTATGGACATACGTTCACCTTCAACTTGCATGTGGTCTCAGCAGACCAAACTAGGTATACCACCAACCAGATACAACAGCCCATTGTCGAATTCTTCTTACATCACAGATTTTTTTTCCAAGTGACAGCTGCTCATAGAACCCCCTACCAAGCTACTGGGTTCAGCTCAGTTCACTGGGATTTCGGAGTCGCCTGAAGCATCTCACACTCCGCTCGCTGCACACACAGACCTGTCTTTTTACAGCACCAGTCTTTCTCCTGCACACTTTGGTGTATCTGGTCTTGACCACGCCATTGCAACTAGAACAACAATTCTACTACTCTGAGTGATGTAATGATTGGAAGAAAGATAAGATAGGCAGTCAACCGTCAACCTAAAAAAACTTGCAAGTCGCCTGACGATGCAGACAGGAAGTACAATTCATATTTGGACATCAATTGCAACACAATCTCAACAATTGCAGGAAAACGTTGACTTCAATTCAACCATACAATTCCAGCCACCTCGGTTAAAACATGGCAGACGACCGATAGGTGCTGAACCGAAGGCATCACAACACCGCCAACATGAACCCAATGGCAACCCACAATTTACAAGCCTCCCCCCTAACCCCAGTCCCAAATAACCATAAAACCCTGAAACCTAGAATGCCGAGAACCGCGAAATTCTAGTTTAAGATAATTACTTATACCTGAAGTACTGAAAATGGATGACTTATTTTATTTAGTCAGCCTATCTCCTAAGGTTAAGGTTGGGTAAGGTTGGGTAAGGTAGGTTAATGGTCGGCTGGAGGTTAGGGTAAGGGGGTAGGGTAGGGGTAGTGTAAGGGGTAACGGTAAAACACCAAAACCGCCATCAGAATCAACTAAATTTACATAGAACCTTTTGAAGAATATAAAGAAACGAGGTTGCTAGACAACATTAGGCTAATGAAAGGCACAATGTTTGTCGGTTGTTTGTTGTTGTTTGTTTGTTCGTTGATTGTGTGTGAGTGTGTGGCGTGGGTGTTAGGCTTGAACTTCATCAATGTGAATTTCTATTCGTATTGCACTCTGGGATTGGTTCAAACATTTTTTTAAGGAAATAGGTGAATGAAATTTGAAATAAGAGAAATCCGAGGGCCTATGATGAATTTTATATTAAGAGGACTATTGCACAACTGTGACATTACAACCATGCCATAAATATAAAGATGGCCTTCTTTAAATGCAGATTTAAGCATCCGAGACGCGATATCCAATTCGTCTCAATAGGATTTTGCGCAATTTGGAAGAAATTCGTATCCTAAAATTATCGGGGATCATTTCTCCGGCAGTGTGGGTAAAACTATGTGTGGGTGGGTAGCATGTGAAGTCCCAGGATTTGTGATTTTCTAGTTGACCAAATTGTATCTAGGTCCATGAACTGCGTTTTTGATTATTTCTTTTAACGTCGTTGGGACGATTTTGAGGAAATGTGAGGTGGAAAAAATATGTGGATGGCAAAATGTTCCCGCGGACTACAATGTTACTCGAACATTTTTATCATGAAGCTGCGGTCCTCCCTTTCCTTGATATCAATAAGTTACTAAAACAAACCTAGTAAGGGCTAGTTATGACATCCCAGGCGTAATTAATCCGCGAATCGGCCAAAATTGTCAATTTCCACGAAACACATTGGCTAGCAGGAACTACAGGAAATCTTATTTTTGCAACCCAAACTTTAAAAAAACAGCATAAATTTCATGCTATTTTTGGAGTATAATATAAATGATGACAAATTGACTATCTTAGTTAGGGGTGTGAAAGAAAGTTAGCCGAAGCTTTTTGCGAAACATTGACGTTTTGCAACCGGAGTCCATGTTCATTATGGCAGGTTAAACCTGTAAAACTCATTTGCCTGTATACATGGTATACAGTATACGGCATTCCCGTCTTTCTATCTGCCCGTCTGTATGCTAATGAAAAGTATATTGTGTGTGACTCCCATTTTATGTATGCGTCATTCTCGTCAGAATGTGTATCTAAATTAGCTACTTGTGTGTCTAATTTTAAGGTAACAACTCCACAAGGTTAACCCCGTAAACTTGTCTGTCAAGGGGTCGTCTGTCGTCAGACCATTTAGCCGTCCTCTGATTGGTAATCTTCCCATTTATAGCCACCATGATTGTTTGTCGGGAATGTGTTGGGAATTTTAGCGCTTATTCTCAGTCGTCACATGTTTAAATTCAACTAAAGCAATTGAAACTGTAAGCAGGTTTGAGTTTTAAAAACATTTACAAAAGTGTTTACAAATGACTACCCAAAGTGTTCAAACTTGTTGCCTCCAAGGTCGGCTGACCGATGGACAAACGCCCCGATACTTACTCGATCAAAGTTGGTTTGGGGGATCAGAAAACTCTATATGTTTTCATGGCCTTAGTGAACATGATGATGATGTGGTGATGGATTGATGATGATGGTGATGGTGATGGTATGATGAATGGTGCTGGTGATGTGTGAAAGACAAAGAAGATGACGAAGACGATGAAGAGGAAAAAATCTAATAATTTTTATGATGTAAATAGCTGAACATTCTACACATGAAACAATGCCTCAAACTTATTATCGCTGATAATATTCAGCAAGGTAGTTTAAAAGAATTCATGAAAATTTAAATGAGAGGGTACTGCCATACGGTCTGCAGTCTATGGAGGTTGGAGGCACTTTCACGCTCCTTTGTTGTGTTGTGTGTGGGGGGGGGGGGGGGGTATACACAACAACAATAAGGCCGTTTTGGAAAAAAAATTTGTTTCTGACTACTCTTCTCATTTTTAGGGTCAGTAGTCAATATATTTAGGTTCCAATATAGATAATTTTAAAGATTTAATGATCTGTAAATGAAACCGACAATCGCTTTAATCAAAGTGTTTTTGTATATACTCAAGGTTCTCTCTAAAATAAAAGGTCTCGATGGCACGCTACGCGTATCAAATCATGGCGTCGAGTTTCACGCGCTGTCTATCGAGTTTACCGCATATGGAGCCATTTTCAAAAAAGTAAACCTTTTGATAAAAAAATGAAGTAATGTATTGCAATTTCTTTTCAGTATCATGTTTAACCCATCTCCCAAGTTCTGCATGCTCTTTTTAAAACAATATGTTAATCCAACACTCTAATTTGCATAAAGAATGTGTTTAATAGTTAGGATAAAAAAGGGGAGATGATACACCTTTGCTTCTTCGTTTTTTAATGAATAGCTATTTCCATTTGTTTGAAATACCTGCCTCCTACAAGGATTAGTGACTCAATTTCACAATTATGTTGAAAAATTACCTTTATAGGAAGGAAATAGACAAGTAATACAAAGAATGTTAATGACTTTGGCAGTCACCACGTGACCAAAAGCAAAGAATTTTAATTGACTAGAAAACCACTGTCTCAGTAATGTTAATTATTCATGTCAAAAAGCCAGTTTATCTGACCCCTCTGCATACACAATAAATGGTTTATTTCTTTCCTTTCAAAGTTATTGATGTGCTAATTACGTCACACCACGTGACCGGACCACCATTGCGTTATTTGAGGACATAACTTTTGGTCATTCGGGTCATTATTGAAGAAGAGCAGTCTATCTTTCATGAGCAGTTTTAAAATATGAATAGGATCAGTCTAAAAAGAACACATTAATTTAATAAAGATAGTTTAAATCTTTGATTTCATGTGTCTTTGAGAGTTGGGGTGGTGACGTTGGCAAATTTAGCAGACTGCACTATTTAACACACAGGAAATCGCATAACAGGAGTAGCATTGATCTTTGCAGTTTATTATAATGACATTGTACTGAAAGTGCTTGAAATAGTTGAGCATTTGGAAATACACAAGATTATTACAACTTCTTTTTGGTGCACATTAACACTGGTCCCAATTTGGTTATAAGTTAGTGGAGATTGTACCCACGTAACACCAAGGTCCCCCAACACGTGACCGGACTAGTGTAATAATTTGTTAATACCAAGTAAAGTTTGATTGTTACTTTTACTTACAACATTGTTGTACATGACAAAGTACAATGCATTTCTGAAATAAATATAAGAGTGTGAGTACTTAAATCATCACAGAATTGTGCTGTTTGCAGTTGGAATTGTCTAAAAACCCCTTTTTGTTGAGGGTCCAAACGTGACCCCGAGCTTATTGCCCTCTGACAACAAATCAATCTGGTGAAAAGTGGAAACGGTATTCTTTGGTTCGGATTGGTTAAAGGTATTCATCTATACATAAGTAACAAGATAAAACATTGGTGCTGGGCACCATATGTATGCCCCGCGCAATGGGCAGAAGTATTAAAACACCAAAAAATAGCCAGAATGAGTAGATAAATAACATTTTCCAAGCAAAAAATTGTTGTTGGTGACTTTCCTAAAAAATGAATTGGATACATAGTGGTATTCGTAAGTGTGATTCGAGTCACTAATTTCTTGTTCAAGGTAATGATCACGTAGTACCCTCAATAGTCGACTTCTAACTGATGTCAGCTGCCAAAAATGCCCATATTTTTAAATATGGCAATGATATAGTACGTACCCGGGACTGTTGGCAGTTCGCCACACTGGGCTGATATTGTGACCCCACTCAAACACCTGGAAATAGAACTGTAACAGATCCCTATAAAATTTGTGTAAAAACAATGAATACAATCCTCCCACACTGAATGGTATTATCAGTATTACACAAAACACTATCTTGTGTTTGCATAAATTTATGTCATATTCATCACAAACCATTAAGTAATTTTAGCACTATTCATCACTTTCAATTGTCATGAAAAATTGTAGGAACAAGGCTTATTCAGCTTCAAGACAGCAAAAAAAAAACCCATGCTGTCATTATTCAACATCTAAGCCCCGCGCTCCCGCGCGTGGGGGCAAAACAGATTGCGTTATATCGGCCAAAAACAGCATTCGGGTGAAAATCAAAAAATGTCACATTTTCCGGTCACAAACGTGGACCGAAGAATGGCCTCACATATGTGAACGTCGGAGATTTGGCCCGAAATCATGCTCCAGGACATGACCAGTTATATCCATAAGGAAACTCTTCATTTTTCTACTTCAAGCCACAAATCTGATGTTTTTCTGATTACCAATTCAACTTAAAATACAAATTAAATTATATAAATATTTGTTCCATGGAGGGAATTCGACCCCACGACCTTTAGATAACAAGACGAGCACCACGACACCACGCCACGCTATCCGAGCCGTCAGGAAGTCGTTCTTTGTAATACTTCAATATAACACATAACGGAAATAAAAGCGCACAATTTGAATATAGCGCCTCTGAGACGACGGTTGAATTGCGTTGAAAAAGATGCTCCTGGGCATTATTCGGGCCAAATCTCCAAGATCGCATATGGGTCGAGTTTACAGGCTTTGCCTATCAGTTTGAGTTTGAACTTCTATGGCCGAGTTTGCATGAATCAGGTCCCGAATAAATCAGAGGTTTTCAAAATGGACATGTTTTTTACACTGTGCAAACTGGACCTGATTTTTTTTTCTAAACAGGAATACTCCGACATGATTTTTTTTCAAACATGAGAAACCTCGGCATGAGTTTTTTCTACAACTGGAGCAAACTCGACATGATGTTTTTTACACATACACAAAAGACATGTCGAGTTTTCACGCCGCGTGATGTCGGCGGTGTTCCTCGCATATGTCGAGTGTGCACGGTTATATGTCGAGTTTACAGCGCTATCGGTCCAGTTGCTCTATACATCCGGTTTTGCTCTCTAGCTGGTGAGTTTGAATAAATCATGTCCAGTTTTCATCCTGTCAGAAAAAAAATCATGCCTAGTTCCAAAATCTCGACATGAGTTTTTGTCTCAACTGCTTTTTCTCGTTTAAGAAAAAAAAAATCATTGGTCGAGGTTGATCATGTTGAGAAAAAAAAAGCAGTCGGTGTTCTACAATATAATACCAACACCATACACAAAGCGTCATTGTATGAATGGCATTTTTTTCAGCCCTCGGGATTAAATATAGCAACAGAGCAAACGGACGGTTTGCGAGTAAGAGCTATAAGTAAAATCAACAAACAAACATAATAATATATAATACAAACTTAGAGAGTATTCATGTACGACACCGACTATATGGTACATCAAATTCATAAACGCTGCAGTTGTTGTATTATCTATTTGTTTGTTTATTTGTAATAACGTTTTAATAAAATAACAAAACAACATAAAAAAAATAAATGTTTGTTTGGCGTAAGGCGACCGACCCTAAAAAAAACCTGGCCGACTCAAAATTTTTCTGCAATTAGCACAAAATAAAAAAAGTATTATGCCGACCGACCAATTTTTTCATCCACAATAAAAAAAAAAATATTTTGTTTGGTAACCAAACATAGCAGAAAACATACAAAACCAGACAACAAAGCCAACTGGTATTCACTTTAGAGTAAAACATTGTTGAAAGATCTAAACTGAAAAATTAAAAAAAAAAATCTGACCGACCGACCTGAATTTTTTCTCCGATTACGCCAAACAAACTTTTTTATTTTTTTTATTTTTTTTAAAACCAATGTTTGCTTGGTATTGAATTTGAATTGAAACAGGTTTTGGACGAGAATTGAGCTAACCAGTCCGTATCTTACATAACCATTATTATTACGAGTTGATAAGGCTCTATTACTTAATTAATCGAAAACAACACAACTACTATCAAGCTGTTTATTAACCGTGCTGAAGTCAAAACATTAAAAATTCATTGGCAACGTGTGTTTTAACCACTTTGTCGTGGATCTAGGTAGGCCGAAGTCCTAATTTTTTTTTTTTAAAAGTCTTAGTTGGAGTCTTGGGTTTCGTTTGTGGGTCAATATAGTCTTAGGATGGTTGTAAAACGATTCTAAAAAAAAAAAAGTCATACTAAAATATCATTGATTTTGTTTGCTGCAAGTTATTCTTTTGTTTACACGGTATTTCTTGTAATTGTCAACTTGAACACGTTTTTGCGGTGTGAAAAAACATCCAAAATTGATTAGTAATCACGAGTAGGCTCTGGAGCCCCCCCCCCACCCCCATCCACTAACGGAAGTATTCAGGATAGAAAAAATCCACATATAAGGGATTTGTGACCTTGCTGGCTACACGCATATATGTGGCACCTTAGTTTATACTATGAAAATATTTATTAGAATTCATTAATGTTTCTTTAACTCTTAAGTTGATGTAATTTGATCCAGATTAATCCCAGACTTATTTCCCTGTTACAAATAATGGGAAAATACATGGTCTGGGAAAATATAATTAAACTCCTAAAAGCAATTATTTAGCATCTTTAGTCGTAGGGTGAGAAGCAGCAACAAAACAAAATGGCAATTGGCGCGCGCACGAATAGTGTTTTCACTAATTCAAAACCGAGATAGTCGGCCAGCAGTTAAGAAAATGGGAGATACTTATTCGGCTTTTTTTGTTGAAGTTGGTTGTTAACTGACTGTAATTTGCTCTCAAAGTGAATATTATGTATTGTCTACGTAGTCTTGTATTGATGACATGTGAATAATTGTTTTTCCTGGTGAAAAAAAACACTAATTTCAAAAACCGATCAATCATTTTCACGGTTGCTTTCAAAAATATTAATATAAGAGTTTTGCTAAATTATTTCTATTTAGACATGCGTTTTCTGGATGTAGGGTCCTATCGTGTGGTAAAACGTTTAAAAAAAAGACTTTCCACTTAAAGGAGGGAGACCCGGTTAACAACCTAGTTCCCCCACTTCTCGACCAAATGGTGACTTTGGTTATGCAAGAAGAAGTTATGCAATATTTTCCCCTCATTACCCTAGTGAATGAAAATGTTAGGCCAGATTTGCCTGTGTTTTAGGACCAAAAACAATTCCAAGTCGTACAGGGCGAGGAAAACTCGATACACAGCGCGTGAAACTCGACATGATTTGATACGTGGAGCGTGCCATAAATTTGCGCCTAATAATACCAACACCATACCAAATCAAAGCGTCATGTATGCATGGCATTTCAGCCTCGTGGATAAATATAGCAACAGAGCAAACGGACGGGAACTGCGAATCATTTTTGACACGGTTTTGGAGTAAGAGCCTATAAGTAAATAACAACAACAATAATAATATTATCAATACCAAATTAGAAGAGTTATTCATGTACGACACCGACTATTATGGTACATCAAATTCATAACGCATGCAGTTGTTTGTATTATCCTATCTTGTTTATTTATTCTGTAATGGTTGAATGATCAAGCTGAGGCATAAAAAAATTGTTTGTTTGGCGTAAGGCGACCGACCCTAAAAAAACCTGCCGACTCAAAAGTTTTTATACAATTAGCACAAAATAAAAAAAGTATTATGCCGACCGACCCATTATTTTCATCCACAATTAAAAAAAAAAAAATTTTGCCAACACATAGAAGAAAAAATAACAAAACAAGACAACAAAGCAACTTGTATTCACTTTAGATTAAAACATTGTGAAGATCTAAAAAAAAAAATTAAAAAAAAAATCTGACCGACCCTGATATTTTTTCTCCGTTACGCCAAACAAACATTTTTTTATGCCTGACTGACAGTGTTTACCCAGCTCAATACTAGTACGTTGAATTTGAATTGAAACATGGTTGAAGTAAATTGAGCTAACCCAGTCCGTATCATTACCATAACCATTATTATTACAGAGTTGATAATGCTATTTACTTAATTAATCGAAACAACACAACTACTAATCAAGCTGTTTATTAACCGTGCTGAAGTCACAACATTTAAAAACTTAATTTGGCAACGTGTGTTTTAACACTTTAGTGGATATAGGTAGGCCGAAGTCCTACTAAAAGGTCTTAGTTTTGGAGTCTTGGGTCTTAGTTTTTGGGTCATATATGTCTTAGGAATGTTGTAAAAAGATTCTAAAAAAAAGTCCTACTAAAATATAATTTATTTTGTGCTGAAAGTTATTATTTTTCTAAACGGTATTTCTTGTAATTGTCCAACTTTCGAACACGTTTGCGGTGAAAAAAAATCAAAATTGATTAGTAATCAAGAGTAGGGCCCCTGGAGCCCCCCCCCCCCCCATCCACTAACGGAAGTATTCAGGATAGAAAAAATCCACATATAAGTGATCTTTGACCTTGCTGGCTACACGCATATATGTGGACTTAGTTTACTACTATACAAATATTTATTAGAATTAATTAATGTTTCTTTAACTCTTTACATGTTGATGTAATTTGATCCTGATGAATCCAGAATTAATTTCCCTGTACAAATGAATGGGAAAATACATGGTCTGGAAAATATAATTAAACTCCTAAAAGCAATTATTTAGCATCTTTAGTCTTATGGTGAAGAAGCAGCAAAACAAAATGGCAAATTGGCGCGCGCAAGAATTATTGTTTTCACCTAATTTCAAAACCGAAATATCAGCGCTCAGAATTTAAACCAGAAAATGAGATACTTATTTTGGCTTTATTTGTTGAAGTTGTTGTTAACCTGACTGTAATTTTGCTCTCAAAGTGAATATTATGTATTTTTCTTTTTTAAGTCTTGTATTGAATTAAATGTGAATAAATTGTTTTCTCTGTGAAAAAAAAAAATCATTTCAAAACCGATCCAATCATTTTCACGTTTTCTTTCAAAAATCTTAATATCAGAGTTTTGGCTAAATTATTTCTATAGAAATGCGTTTTCCTGGATGTAGGGCTCCTACTTGTGTAAAAAAGTAAAAAACCTTATCCACTTAAAGAGGGAGACCCGGTTAACAACCTAGTTCCCCCCCTTTAACTCCGACAAAATGGAGACTTTGGGTAATCAGAAGAAAGTTCATGAATCTTGTCCTCATTACCCATTGGGGGGGGGGGGTTTTTTTTGGGTGTTATTTCACCCTTGTGAAATGTTAGGCCCATATTTTCGCTTGTGATTTTATGAACCAAAAACATCTCCAAATGTTTACCAGGTGAGTCAAAAAGATTAACACTCGATTTCAGAAAAATTTAAAAATATTTAACAGTTCAGACTTGGTTTTCATACCGAAAAAAGCACTTATGCTGTTATGCTCTACTATCATTGGTTTAAAAAACGAAAGTTTAATTTTTCGCATATTGCAGATATGGGAAATTGACGGAACGCCGCCAAAAACCATTTTGACCACGGTTGTACAAAATCTTCACATCCACAGCAGCAAAAACCATTGAGTTACTGTCATTTAAATGCTTCATAACTTTTGTATTTTGTTCTAAAGTAACCATTTCATAATCCGTAACAACTGTTATTATAATATGATAATATTTCTTAACAATAGTTAATGATAGCAGCGTAACAGGGGCAGGAGGGGAAGGTGACGTATTTCCCCCTCCCCCATGGGCCTGACCAGGAAAAAAGCTTAAAGCAGGAAAATGGAAAAAGGACAAGCAAAATGGAGTAGAGAAAAGAGAGGGAAGGGAGAGGAAAAGATTGAGATGCAAAGGGAAAGGCAGATGGACGTTGAATGTCTGTAATGTTCAAATATTGATTTCCCCAAAGTAACCCCCCCCCCCCATCAGGTTATGAAGGAGTCGGCGGAAAATGTGTGTCAACCGGCTGTATTGCACAGGACAGCCTACATATTTGCATTCAGTTTCCGCGAAAAGATATGTGAACAATTTCGAACATTTATTGAAGTAATGCTTCAAAATTTGGGTGTAAGATTCCATGATTTTTTATTGAATCAAAGCAAGCAAAGAATGTCATGATGTACTTGTGTAGACTCATCCAAAGTCCCTTTGGCCAAAATCCACAACAGTGATTCCGTGGACAGAGTGAACAATGGGTACCTATCTTTAAGTTAGCATAACTTCGCAATACAAAGTTCAAAAATAAAAATTCAAAATTTCTCTAGTAGGTGAAATAATCTTGTTTTATATGTAATAGTCGGTATCTTTGGTAGATTTTTCACTGCTGTAGAAAATTCAAACAAAACGAGTGTAAATCTTTTTGACTCACCCTGTATGCACATTTATTAACACACACACTGTCCTATGGGCCAATGTAGTACACGTTTGCTTCTATTTAACTCAAAATTATAATCAGATGTTTTGGTGATATGCTTCCATGTGAGGGAGAAAACATCATATGAAAAATCGGACCATGATCATGGCACCACCTTATGACTGAATTTACAAAACACGGCTTTTAATGAAATTGATTGCGTAACAGAGCACGTTGTATGCGCTGCTAAAACATGGTAAACGTACTTGAGCATCTCTTATTATTTATTTAATATTCGCTTTCAAGTTTCAGTCACTGCAAATTGTGTTGACTAAATAAAACAAAATTCTCCATATCCAATTTCCTAAATTG
The DNA here is from genome assembly GCA_023653785.1 of Ophioderma brevispina. Lineage (NCBI taxonomy): Eukaryota > Metazoa > Echinodermata > Ophiuroidea > Amphilepidida > Ophiodermatidae > Ophioderma > Ophioderma brevispina. The sequence goes on along the minus strand of JAMKCH010000898.1, from coordinate 113,012 downwards.
CGAATTAAGCAGGAGAACAACTGAAATATTGTAAACATTATACTTAGCCCTTATTTGCATTGCTTTTGTAATTGATGAAAGTTCCATTATTTACTTAATAAAACGAAATGTATTTTCGGCATGCATATTGCACAACACATGCAGTCCATGTATGTGAATATATAGTGAAACATCTGTGTGCGTAACACCCACCCACACATCATACGATGCGTGTAAGTGGGCCGACTTTATCTATCCCGTAGACGTCGACTATATAATATATTATAGAGTTACAAAAGGCCAAATAAAGTGAGTCATTCTGCACAAGCACCATTTCAATTTCAGTCATTACTTGTGAATGCTTCGATGATACATTTAAAGAACGTGTTCAAGTCAAGAATAGACTATAATTTAGTTTATCTCTTCTGCTTTATTCAGAATCACTGGCGCCAGACATATATATGTCACCTCACATATCCTGAAAAGAACATTCATCTTACGGTATTATAATAACATTGCTTTATTTTGTTGACAGTGAAATATATTTTGTCGAATTTATAGCTGCCAAATAAAAGAAATTAGTCATTTTTATACGGAAAATATGTCAGCGAGGATCCCACAAATATATTTGTAAAGTTTTTAACTAATTTTGATATCAAAATGATCAATTTTGGTATCAAAATGATCACATTTTGGTATCAAAATTATCAAATTTTGGTATCAAAATAATCAAATTTCGATTCAATTTGATTCAAATTGTGTAATTATTTTGACAAATTATATTGGTGAGTCCCCGCTGACTAATCTGGTTTTTGCAAATCTGTTATTTGGCTCTAACAATGAAGAATTTCGTTATTATCTGTTTAAAAACAGGGTGTTTCCATAAGGTGACACCCTTCTTTCTGACACCCTTATGAATTTGGAAACTTTAACGGAATAAACCACACGGTTTATGTGGTTTATTCCGTTAAGTTTTCCGAATTCATAAGGGTGTCGGAAAGAAGGGTGTCACCTTATGGAAACACCCTTAAAACACTTGAAAATTCGCCTGCAGACAATGTTAAAACTTTGTTTATTATGTTTTCTAATTGTCCTGTAACCTCTAATAAATACTCTAGGTGTTCAATAAACAATCAAGAGCTCCGGGGAAAGATTAATAAATACTCAAGAGCTAATTCCGGGAAACTCCTGTCTATAGATTATCCCCTCCTGTCCCTTTACTTGGAAATGTTTAGCTCTGATTTTTTTTTTTTTTTTTCTAGAATCGGAAACGGTAACCTGATTACTCGTTGGGATTCAATTTCCTATCGCTGTTAAAAATCATGGTTAATATTGAGATATAACACCGTTGGCGATTCAATATTTTGATTTCTTCTTGAAAAAAAATCGCATAGAACCGTGTCCTAGGACCGCCAATTTTATTTTGCACAAACAAAATAGGCTATCTATTTTTGCACTAATGTTTTTACTTTTGCACCAATAGCTTATATTTTTGCGCGAATTGTCTAATTTTGCGAGAATATTTTCTATTTTTACGAGAATATTATCTGACTTTGCAAGAATATTTTCCAATATATGCAACAATAATATTTTCTATTTATAATCTCTATATTCTCTTTAAACGGATTCTGAAAACATACTTTTTCCTGATGTTTAAAATTGTTGGTTTTGTTAGTTTTAATTATTATGCAGTATGTCATGTTGTATATTAATTTCGTATTTTACGTATTTGTTGTAGGCGCTATGTTCTCTGTGGAGCGCCATATAAATGCATGATGATGATGATGATGATGATGTTGATGATGATGATGATGTTGATGATGATGATGATGATGATGATGATGATGATGATGAAATATATAAGATTTAATTTTAAATCTAAAATATATAATATTTAATTTTAAATCTAAAATGGATTGGTCCCTAATCACAATCTTTTGGGATTTAAATTAAATCATTGTAATTTAGAGTTTATACTTAATTTTGTGATAATATATTTCGTTCACCTTTGACACAAACTTCGCAAATTTAGTAACATACTCTTCATTTTATCATCAAAATTAGTGTCTGGACCTGGAGGGACCATTTTTTCTATCTTTACGAAGGGTTCGGAAATTGACGTTAGGGGCTTTTTTCTGACCCATGTCCATGAGAATTTTTTTTTGTCTTCGACCTACGTACGTCAACGATTATTTTGAGGGACAATAACACCCAAGGCTTCACCGGTCAAATTCAATATGCATATTTTGCAATTACAAATACCAATTTGTCCATTTTTGCTTCTAGGCCTATGGCAAAACACCCATTGTTTTCAACCTTCGGGAGGTCTGGTTCCACCCACCTTTTAAATTGAAGCACATACCTATGGCCAAGGTTTTCCAAGAAATCCAACCAATTAGGCTGACTTTTAATTAACACATTCAGGTCGCAAAATCTATACGGGTGAGTCACTTACAGCCCATGGCTTCAATCATGTTGTCCCTGTTAGCACCCATGTCATTTAGACACATTTTAAATGTAGAGGAAACGTTTAGATTGGTTTTTTTAGCACATTTTATATTCCTACAAAAACGACACAAGGAACGAAACTTCTTTCTTTTTGTCTATACAGACTTGTGTGACTTCATTTTGTTATTATGCACTTTATTTCCGTCCATGCGTGTGTCTATTTTTAAGAAAAGTCCAACAAGTATACTCTCTTTTAAAGTGCAACAAAAGATTGTGAGATACCAATATCTGTGTCATAATAGTAATTTCATATGATTAATATTCAATAGATGCTTACCTTGGTTTGGCTACAGAAATGTAATTAAAAGAGTGAAAAAAAGGTGATTTCTGATTTGTTCTTATATTTCAATGTAGAAGCTAGGCTCGCAAATATTGTGTCATATAAGTAAGTCATATAGTTAGACACTCAATAGGAATTTCTGACTTGTTTTGGTTCTACCGAAATGTATTAAAGCATAAAAACGGTGACATGATTTGCTTAATATTTCAATGTAACAACATAGGCCCAAATATTGTGTCATAATAGTAATTTCTATAGATTAAACATTTCTTACCTTGTGTTTGGCACCGAATGATTTAAAAGAGAGGAAAAAGTGATTTTGATTTGCTTATATTTCAATGTAAAACACAGGCTGAATGTCGTATTTCTCCTATCCGAAATTAGAAATTTCACAATTTTTGTACCAAAAAACATCCAGTTTTAATCCTTTCATATGTTGATATTTTGATGGAAAGCTTTACTCAGGGCAAAAATCAGTACTTTCGATTTTTTAGAGAATGTGGATCTCTCGGTTGCAACCTTTAACCTTTGCCTGTCTGGTCTGATTTTCTGTTTGGATGTCCTGGGGGTAATATCTATCTTCTGGCCTATCTGTGCTAACGAAGTATACTTGTGTTACTCCATTTCGTATGTATTGCTTTATTCCTCATGAATGGTTTTCTATTTGCTATTGTGTGTCTAATTTAAACAAAAAGCCACACAAGTATATCTAATCTGCGATCGTCGTTAATTTTTCTGTCCTTTCCAATCCATCTAAAATTGTGTTGAGTTTCAATCTATTTTCACTGTATTAATAAGATCAAGGGTCATAGAAAATGTCCTGTCGTTTTAAAAAGCTCAATCATAAGAGATCTTTAAATGTAAAGTAAGCGCACCCCGTATCTTCTCAAAGTTTCACTTTTTTCAGTGTTGTATTGGAAATGGTCGTTGTAAAGACCCTGTTAATGGCTAAGCATAACACACCATATTTATCAAGAAAGACTAATTTAGGTCGTTTGGTGGGTTTACTATAAAAGTGGACCGACGTTTAAAATCTAAAAACGGTCCGTAATGGCATCTTCAAGACCGCGTTAAAATGCTCTGTTCTGTGTTTCACAAAGCAATAAGATTTGATATGACCTACTAGCAATTATGAGACAAAATGGGCATTTTGAATTATGACAAAAATGACTGAATTGTGGATTGATAGAAGAAAAACAAAAAAGTGATTTTTATTTTAAAAACCCCGTTTAGACTTTAAAAAGTGGTATCAACAACCGTAATACAGAAATAATACAGAATATATAATCAGTTATGCATCTTTGTTTTTTGTTTATACATTTAGTTATGTATCTTTGCCATTCTTTAAGTACTTATCAAGTCAACCTTTACAATTAAGGAAAGATTCACAATCAAATTTATGCGGAACTCTCGACTTTTGAAATCGTTACGAGAAAAGGTTCTATTATAGACAACAAGCGTTAAACAAGAACTATGTGTCAGTTATGAAATGATCGTCACCGAATGTGAGTATGATGGGTTTCCTTCTCTCCGAAATAGGATACTCTCTATCCCTCCAGTATTAGTACCCTTAAGTAATGTATTCCAAATTGATGATATTATGTTCAAAATCGTCCCAGCATTAGATTTCATTTTTGTCAGGTGTAAGGTGAGCTTAGCATTAAGGCGGAAGTTTTGCCATTCATTTACGGGCTGCTTCCCTGGGACCCAATGCCTGGAGGCTTACCACTGTACCTTGTTTCTCTCCGGAAAATGTAAATACAAATTCGATGAAACTCTTTTCTTGGTTTCCCCTAATACTTCTGCGTCTTCTTCTGTCGACGTTCAAGCGTTGGCAAAATGTTTCATTGCGGATGAGATCCATGAATGTGACTGGTTTTGTTGTTTTGACAGTTGTGTCGATTCGTTTACCGAGAAAACGAAGCGAAAAAAGATAATTGTGACACGTGTGAAATAAAACGCATTCGGTCATCTGCATTTTCTCATACAGAAATCATACTGGGAAATTTGTTGTAATCTAAGCATAATGACACGTAAAAATTTCTACTCGATTATCAACAGCTGACCATTTGTTAATTTTTTTTTCTTTAACCATAGTATTGTCTTTTTGTCATAACAAATGAACTACCGAAAACAAATAAAATCTCAATTCAAAATCTACCTCCAATCTAAAAAAAAATACACAAAAGTTCTTATGATTACATAACCTCATTTCCTATCTGGTTTTTGTTTGCTCTTATCCCACACGTTCATTGGTAATGGCTTGTGGTGTGTTAGGATTTGTTCAGCACGTGTGCTTATCCGGGGCCGCGTATCCATGATACGACCTCCTAACATGGCCCTCTATTTGAGGCTGGGCGGCATGGAAAAAACAGTCGGGGTTTACACCTACTCTTATTCGACCTGACTCGATGTACATGTACAGTTGTTGGCCCTCTGTACACGGACCGACGGCTTAACGGCCCCCCTGTCATGTCTGCTAAAGAAGGTCGTCTTTCTTTTAGAAACCTAAAAACGCTTAAGCAAACATTAGCAGTCGAATTGAACTCTGTTGATTTGATTTTTGTTAACTGGTTATAGGTAACCTGAGAAATCAGTTTCAGGGGGCTAACAGAAAATGACCTAAACACTTCAATTTGCAGAGTAATCATAATCATTCAACTATGCTGAATGACAACTTAAACTAATGTTAAATCATGGTTAAATCGAGCATAAAATACTGTTTTTTTTTTTTCGTATTGAGGTTTTTGGGTCTGATGGATTCCTGCAAGTAATGAACAAAGTATTTGATTGCATCAATTATCTCCTTTTTTGGAATAACGATTTAGAATTAAAATCAATGATTGGTGTTCTTTATTAATTACTCTGCAGACGTTTAATCACGCCATTCGTCTTAATTTTTAGGCACGGTCTTTCCTTTAACATAATCTTTCGGGCTATCTTTTGAACAAAACAGCGAAATTTAGTTTTGTCCTAATTTTGCAGGAAGCACACATCATTGCCTTGAAGTATAATTTCCACCATGTAAATAGATTTTACACAAGTTCAACGTATCATCAATAGCGAACTAAGTGTAATACTCGGTCCTACGCCAATTCTCTCTAAATGCAAATAGTGAATTTCACTCCTTTAGATTGACTACAAGGGCCCACTCTGAAAAGAGTTAAAGTTCACACCCCTTTCAAAGATACGGTTTGGGTCAAATTTACTCTTGATAATTTATCAAATTCTAAATGATATCATTTTGTCAAATATCAAATAACATTTTGACCCAAAAAGTCTTCTTATAAAGGTAAAAATTTCACTCTTTTTGGAGTGGGCCCTGTATCCTCTAAAAGAGTGAAATTCACTCTTTTGCATTTATGAGAGTGGCCTTTCAATTTGTTCACATTTTTATAAATCGTATTGTTTGTTTCTATATCATCTGTAATTAGTTACTCCTGACACGTTCTCATCATCGCCTTCCTCTGAGATGCAAGGTACGTTAATAATCATGTCATTACAACAAATATTACACAAACCGTGAAGATACACTGCATATTAATACATATATTAAAAAACATAAAATACATTTAAAATATTTAATATAGATGTAGATGGCCATATCACCACGAGAATTCAGATAACAGATAGAAAATAAGATGTATAAGTCGTAGTGGTCATATGGCGTCCGAACTTTGTCGTCTTTTCTTTTCTTTTCTTTTCCCCTCGTTTTGTTTTGCTTTGTTTTGTTTTGTTTTGTTTTTTTTTTTGTTTTTTTGTTTTTATTTTATTATGTCAACTTCACGTCTAGGAATCTGACTATAATTAAACTGATGAAACACTGTCACACCTTCCCATAACCTCTATAACAAGTTTGATAGTGTAAGGTCCGGTTGTCGACTGTGAAGGTATGTAGTGTCAAATACTTTAAATTTAGTGGAACTTTATAAGGCCTTTAGTAGTAATGAAAACATACGATTCCTTACGGGGCTTACGCTTTTTATTAACACTTAAGGTTGACCTTTACCGGGAATATAGTGCTTTTGTAAGAGTTTTAGTTTTTCGTTGTTTTCCGTATCCCCTTTTTGAGCCCCTGCAGCGCATTGAAAAAATTACCTTTTCTTTATTTCGCATTTTTTTACATGTGTTTGTGTTGTTTTATGTTCTTATTTTGTTTTTGTGTCTACTTTTATATGTTATTGTTTGTTTTTTTGTTGTTCAAAGAATGGGCATTTTTTTCAGACCCACTGATCCTATAAAAAAAACTCTCCATTAGAGTTTAAAAAAAGTATATAGCGGTATTCCATAATTTAAATAAAAATCAAGTCGTGTTAAATGTTTACTCGCGAAGACCTAAATACGCTTAAAACAGTATCGGAGCAAATTAAAATATAATGATGTTTTTTATCATCGGAATATAGGCATTTAGAAATTTAAGGCAAATGCCCATCATTAACTGAAAAAATTTCAACTTTTGGGGTTTTATCGAACGTTGTTTTAAAATGCCAAAGATGCTACACGAAAACATTATAAACCCCCACGCTCGGATTTATCGTGTAGAAAGTATTGAACAAAGCCACGGTATATTTTCCTTGCGAACTCAATTTCTTTTAAATATGAAAAGATAGAATGGTGTCAGTATTTGACCTTTGTGACCTCTCTGACGTCATTAAAATATCAACGAATGAAAAAAGTACCTCGGTCCTCTGACGTCAATCAAAGTTGCCAATAAAATGACCATTCATCAGTTGGTGACCCACCAAAAAAATCGCCGAAATTTAAGTGAATGGATGGATTATCTATGGCTGTTGATCGCATAGCAGGGCGCGGGGAAATGATTAAACGTGATTACACTTAAAATGTGAAAATTAACCAATTGCATTATTTGAGACAATTAAGTCATCATATTTTTTAAGTTGAGTGCAAGGGTTGTTAACTTTTGAATTTGCTTGATGCAAATTGATTGAATCCGGCTTATTCAAACTTTTAAACAACTTTTTGCTGTGTAAATGCATATTCGTTCGTTTTCCCGCACGATTGAGAGAGTTTGTATTTTCTCTCAACCAATGGAGAGAACATACACACAAATCAGCTGATGAAGCCCGGGAATATAGACAAGTTTGTTATCATACCGAAATGAAAAATCATAAATCAACTTAATTTTGAAAATACTTTTATTTGGAGGATTCCTTGGAATCAGAAACACTAGTGAAGAAAAAGTGAGAAAATCATGAAGTGAAGTTGATAGATCTTATTTTTTAAAAATTTATTCTGCTTTTAAAACACCAAATCCTGGTGGATTTTGTATAGAATCTATCACGTAAGCGTTGACTTTTGAAATGGCTACAGTCATTCTTGAAGCCAACTCAAAAACCGCTGACCTCAGACGGCTTGTTTGGACTCATTGAAGTTAATTTTTCCATGCTAGATTCCGCGTATTCTAATGAAATGCTACTTTTTAAGTTTTTTGGAAAACGGACACATTTTAACCCTGTGCGACTCCAGTCGTCTGCTGGACTCAGACTCCATTTGTACATAACGACTGCTTCTCCTTGCAAAACGAATGCTCAAAATGAACGAAGGCAAATGAAAATGTTATCAACGAACAAAATATTAACTTTTCAAACAGATTTTTTAAAAGTAATGACATATTTTGACAATTTACGAATGCGTTTAAAGGACCAAGACAGAGTAAGAAAGATTAGTTTCCCTTTAAATTGTCTAAATTAGAACAAAATGGGTGGCGCGCATGCCAGTTGTAGCATTTTGAACATAAATAGTTTTTCTGTAGAACACACAGATCATATCAAAATGTATCACGTATATAGGCCTACGATAGTTGTTCACTATAAGACGAACCATTACCTTTGAGAAAGTACCTTAATGGGTCATGTTCCATGGCGGACAGCAAGTTCTATTCAGTTCATGTGTGCGGTCAACAAACTATTTCACCATCAACAGGAAACCCTAGGCGTTTGTAGGGATAGGCTATTTGGCGATTAGCTCTAGGCTCTTTCAATTCAAAACGCCAGAGGCGCCCCATTTAGCTAGTTATTTTCTGGCTGCTAAGGCTAGTTATTTTTTTTTAACCCTCAGGCTAGTTCTTTTTTGGTCCCTTGGGATTTTAACTTTTGGTCCTTTGGGTAGACTAATTTTTGGTCCCATGGGAGACTAATTTTTTTGTCCCTTGGGAAATTTAAGTTCTTGTCGCTCAGGCTAGTTATTTTCTGGTTCCTCAGGCTAGTTATTTCTTGTTGCTCAGCTAGTTATTTTCTGGCACTTAGGCTAGTTATATTCTGGTCCTCAGGCTAGTTATTTCTTGGTCGCCAGGCTAGTTATTTTGTTGTCACCCAAGTCTAGTTATTTTAGTCCCAAACAAAGTTATTTTAATATAGTTTGTTAACCAGAAAAAAACAAGAAGAAAAGAAATAAGTGGAATTCAGATATTAATATCTCAGGTTCAGGAGGATTGACATTGAGAACAGTCAGCATAGACTCCTTGGGGTTTTGGGGTTGGGATAGTCCCTGGAAAATATGTCAAACTAAGATGGACCTCCCAATTTATATGAATTCCATGACAAATTTATGAGCATTTAACACATACATTTATTCTCATGCCAGGGCGATTGCCGTGAGTAAAATTGGGTGTGACAACATGGCATACCATTTGATCAATTAGAATTTCAAACGACGAGTTTGTGAGCCTGTGTAAGATGGTATTATGTAAAGTGCTGAACATATCTAAGTGGAATAATTATATGACTATAAGTTTACCTGTGGGTATGACTTTAAGAGAAAGAATATACATTACTGTATTTGCTAGTGATTAATGTTAAACACCTTAAATTATCAATTGCTATATATTGCATGTATACTCCCAATTCCCATGGTTGAGAACTGTCATGTAATGAATGAACCAATGGTTATAAATTAGCAAGCATGCACAGAAATACGTTGTTTAAAAGTTGTTATTCAAGTTGGCACTGCTTTTAAAAGCTGTGGAATAAGCTAGGTACCTGCATTGACGAACTCCAGTTGTTTAAAAAACAGTCTTTGGAACACTTTACACTTAATAATGAAAGATCAAGATGCCATGTCTCTTTTTTCTCAGTTCACAGCTGTTCAGCACTGGTGGGGGCCGTCTCCAGGTGATCGGAGGCATCGCCAGTAGGGGGCCATCATTGGTTGGGGGTTGTAAATAATTGCTGGATCTGCAGGGTGTATTTGGATAAAAATATGGGAAAATGAGCAACATCAAGCACAGTGTGGAAGGAGATTGAGTTGCAACTCCAATCCATCTACAAAGCATCCCTCAGAGTTGATCAAGCCCTTCAGTTCTGCTGTTGCAATTTCAACGGGACCTATCCCAGTACGGCCTACTGTCCTGACATCACAATTGAGGTTGAAAATAGATCAATAGTGTGTGGCTTTAGCTGTTAGATAAAGACAACATTTCGCCCTGGCACAGTAAAATACCAGCACTTTAAAATTCAATATAAAACATCACAGTCCTGAAATACATGCATCATAATACGATGCATCACACCTTTGAGACTTAAAATAATGGTCATCCAAGAATAACTAGTCTTGGGAACACAAAATAACTAGACTGGGGACCAAAACCAGACCTAGCCTGAGCAAGCCAGAAATACCTAGCTTGAGTCAACCAAGAAATAACTACGCTGACGACCAGCACATAACTAGCCCTGAGTAACCAAAAAATAACTACTTGAGTGACCAAATATTACTGATCCAAGGGCCAAACATTATCGCCCAAGGGCCGAAAATTTTTCTCCCAAGGGACGAAATATTATTCTCCCAAGGGATGAAAGTTATTCCTCTTCTCCCAAGGGACAAAAAAGTAAATAACTAGCCTGCGTGAAGAGAAATAACTAGCCTGAGGGTCCAAAAAATAACTATCCTTATAGCAGCCAGGAAATAACTAGCCTAAATGGGGCGCCCTCTGGGTTGCTGAATTTAACTACCTTGAGCTAACTAGCCAAAATCCATCCCCCGTTTGTATTGGAAGCTTTCGCTTTTTAAAATAAAAGACTAAGCTTGAATACATAACAGAATACAAAAAAAACAACGCCCAATCAGCAACATGAACACAAATAACTACTGCCTTTTTTTGCTTGTTGCGGCCTATCCAGTAGATTTTCCTCATGTAGTCAAGGTGTTTTAAAAAGGCCCCAGGAAATGCAAATAGAATTGTTGGTTTTGTGTCATAGAGAAGAAAATTACATGTGACTGGTTTGAACTATTCATGGCACTGAATGAAAATCACCAGTTTATTCACATAATGATGTCACTGGTATGTATTCTTTTTCTGGCCCTGTTTATTTTGAATGGGATTCCCATAAAGATTGGAGTAGGTTTAATCATCTCATTTCCTGGAACCGTTACCATGTTTCATGGTGTAATATAGCTTAGATCAAATGAAGCTAGAGGGGGAAATGAAATTGTCATAGAGAAGAGAGAGAGGGAACTTCGAACAGACTTTTAAATGAAACTTTTTTAAATAAATCAGCAAGGGGAAGCGGAAAGTGTTCTTCAACCAGAAACAAAGGAGTCAAGAGATTTGTTTTCCGCCAAAAAAAATTGAATCCCTCGGGAATGACCACGCCTAAAGCAATATTAGCACATGTTTTTTTTGAAATGCGCCCACACCCATTTTCACAAATTTGGAGATTTTTACACGGTTGCATTTGGTAACGGGCTATTAAACTATACCCGACCCGTTTGAATGTTAAGGCTCGAAAAGTTTCTATGTGTCACCAACGAAGGAATTTTGTACTAAAATAATTTTGATCGGGGGTATCCCCGATAAGTAATTACCACGGCTGCTGGAAACGGCGTTCCAATGGGAACTTAGCGCCATTGTACGTGTCTACTAACTCTCTGCCATGAGTTGTTTTGATAGTTCGTCGGGGCCATCCAATGTTAGAGGTTATTTTCTCGAGGTGGCACTTTTCATATCATCATGGGACGAGGACATAAACGTAGCATTTCCAGCTCTGCCGTTAAGGTCAATCTGGGTCCCCATTCTTATTACAAAATCCGCGTATTTTTTGATAAATACCATTTTTTGAGCAGTTCGTTCGCAGATATAAGTTTTCGAGACATTAACCAACGTACGGTGCAAAAATAGACAAATTGTGAAAATTGGGGGCGCTCTCAAAAAATGTGCCAATATTGGCTTTAAAGCCACTATCAGTCATTTTTTTCCAAATGCCCATTTTATGGCTTTAAAAAATTGCTAGTGTTGGGGTCATATCAACAAACCTTATATTACTTGCTTTGTCAAAACAGACATTAAGAAAAGCATTTTAAGAAAAATAAAGCAGTCCTTGAAGATTGCCATTTACGACGGGTTTTAGACTTTAACAAAAAAAAAAAAGTCGGATCCCCGAACTTTTATTAGTAAAACAAAGCAAAAAAAAAATCATAATTTCCCCTGACAAATACGGCGTGTTACGCTAAGCCAGTTTACAGGGGGTCCTTACTACTACAACAATTTGCAATATAACACAGTGCCAAAAATGGGACCTTTGATTGAAAAATAGGGGGGGCGCGATTTGTTTTTCAAAACAATTGTGAGAATTCTTGTGTCTTTAAGTATGTTTAGGCTTTGATTGTTTCCTTGTTTTCTCATTTATTTTTCTTGTTGGGTTGTTCTTTTTTTCTTTATCCTTGTAGACAGTGGTGGGTTGAACTTTTAGCCCAGTGGCACCCCCGCATATAAAACGCGCTGTCAGAAACTTCTTCTGGACTGGAAACAGCAAAGTCATGCTTTAAACGGGACTCACGTCAGAGGGTGTTTTGAATCATCTCCCATAATGCATTGCAATGTGCCTTTACTGTACTGTACTAAACACATGATCAGTACTTTTAGGGATAAAGTGTTTTTCCAAGTTTCAAGAACCACAAGAACATTTAGTTTCAATGAGCCATGCAAAATAATCCCTAAGTACTAATGCTTTGTAGGGCCTTAAAATGAGCATAAAAAGGTCAGGGTTTTTATGTGTTTAAGAATAATGATTTTGTGGGATCATGTTGACCTCTTGAGTGTATTTTGCCCAAACTGGTGGCATTGTGGATTGACCTCCAATACACTCTCCTCTGGACTCACGTCAAGCGTAAACAATAGTACAAGAGACCGTCTAACACACTGAACACACTACAAAACTTAATGTGGTCGGGGACAAACCCCATATTCAAATCAGAAAATATCCCCAATTTACAGCCATGACAAATTTAGATTCATTTTCATAACAATGAAGAAGCACTATACAACACCTTGTAAATGTATTTAATAAGAATGATATAGAATTGTGGTGTCCATAGAACGCTGGCACGTGCACTATCGATTACACAAAAGCCAAATAATAATTAATTAAAAACATAATTTTTAATAAACTGAGATGAGACGTTGCATCGTGGAAAGCCTGATTACAGTGTGAGGCCATTTTTGCGGACTTATCTACTTGATCATTCTCCATCGTCGGTTAAAATTAATTGAAGGGCGGGTTAATTGAACTGCAAATGCCAAGGCTTTCTTGGGTAATCTGATTTTTTTAGTGCTAGTAATCTCATTCTTCAACGTTGACGAAATTATGATCACTATTTGTATTAGTGTAAGGCAAGTGTGGGTGTCACCATGCAAAATGCGACTGAGGGCCCTGGTATTCGAACGAATATGAGAATTTTCGAAAAAATTAAAACAAGCGAACACCGGTAATATTGGTGAGCATCAAACTTTAGGATGGGGCGATACCGATCATAAAATTTAGAGGCGTCGTCCCTCGCCCCACCATCCCCCCCCCCCCCCCTCCACCTACCATTGCCTATGAAAGTCAGAAAGAGAATATGGAACTGATAATTAACGGTTTACTATAACGGTCAAACTAACGCAACGCAACCATATGAACGAAGGCACCATAGTTTTACCAATAACATTGTCAGTTTTTTAAAAAACAAAAACTTAGAACAATAACAGTCTGTGATTTATTTTATTTTCAATTCAAAGCTGAAACTCTCACGCTTCAATCACCTCGTACCAATATTGCTTTGTTTAGACCACACTAAACCGTAAAGTCGCGTTGGACCCTTGCTGCCGGTAAGGTTGAAAGGGTCCTAAAAAATAAACGTAATTCGAGGCCAGAGCTTTTGTTGATTGTGATACAGATGTACTACAAAAGTTTTTGAATAAATTACCACACAATTGTACTATGTTTCCTCTTTAATGAGAATCTTTCGGGATTCTTTTAACAGCTTTAATACCACGAATCGGAAGGTCAAACTATTGAATCACCGCCATCATCGAATTCTCAATTTGAATACGCATTCCTTGAAAGTTTGATTTCCGTAAAATCCAATAATATAAGTCCGTTACTCTTTTACCGCAGAAAGCAGATAAGAGCATATTTTAGCCCTTAATCGGTTAAAAAAAACACTTTTTGAAAGTGATCAGCCATTCCAGACGTCGGAGAATCTGGAAACCGCAATTGATTCTGAAGAAAAACAGTTTGGAATATTACTCACCCCGTTACAGGACAAGCCAGAGTGTATTCAACTCCCCACTGATGGCCTTATGATAAGGGCACGTTACCTCCCCTTTGTGCTAAGTCCATTTTGTCTTCCACCGGCCCGGGAGCTCCAGTTTTTAAGGTAAAACAGTCAAATTCTGAAGTATGGCACTCTCCACGTATCAATCAATGGCGGGTTTTCCCTCGCATGTCGAGTTTCATTCATGCGCTGTATATCGAGTTACCCCGCTATATGTCGAGTTTCCGCGCTGCCTATCCAGTGTTGAACTCTATGTGCCATTTCATAAATCATGTTCTGAATAAATCATGTACAGAATAAATCATGGCCGAGTTTTAAAAAAAATGGAACATGATTTTTTTCACATGGGCAAACATGAACATGAATTTTAATTTCTTACAGGAGCAACATCGACATGATTTTTTTTCCTCAACATGAGCAACTCGAGTTTGCTCATGTCCGAGTGTGCAGCGTTAATATGTGGATTTACAGCGCTATCTGTCCATTTGCCCTCGATAATACATCGAGTTTTGCTTTCCTATATGGTGAGTTTGGACTATAAATCAGGGTCTCAGTTTTCCTCAGTCCCAAAAAAATCATGATGGGGTCGAGATTTTCCTCATGTTGAGAAAAAATCATGTCGAGATTGTGACACTCGGCCGATTTTTTTCTGGACATGAGTAAAACTGGACCATGAGTTCTTTCAAACTCACCATATAGAAGGCAAAACGCGGATGTATAGAGGGCAAACTGGACAGATGTCGCTGTACCTACATATAACGTTGCCCCCTCGACATATGGCGAGAAAACTCGTACACAACAAACAGCGTCGTGAAACTTCGCCATGCTCGGGAAAACTCATCCATGGATTTGATACGTTGAGCGTGCCATAAACCCGACGGGTAAGGTAGTTCAAGCAGTAACCCACCCAAAAAAAGAAAACCAAATTAAGGTAACATGGTTTTGAAAACATTCCTGCACAGTAATGGCTTTAGAACTCTCTGTTTATATGTAAAACTAGTAAATTGCCATCATTTAAGAGCGGAAACCGTCATAAAAAATCCGATATTCCTACTTTTTTCATACACAATTGGATTTTTTTGCCATCTTCTGTGGGAAAATACAAATATCGCCAACTCACGGACTTTATGACGTCATTTTTCGCTGAGTCACAGCCAGTAGTAAGGGTATGTTTGGTATTTATTTGGTATCGATGGAAAGGGGCACCAATTGTATCAAAATCATAGCACTGTTTTATAACAAAGTGTCCCATAACCACCCCCTTAGGTAAGTCCGCATTTACAAACAGCTGTGATAAAACTTGCAGAGCACGCCCCATAAGGGTTTGATCAACGAACGAGACACCAATAGTCTGAATGCAGGAAAATCAGAGAAAAATATAACTTTAACTTTTTGCAATGTGAAAGTCTGCCGGAGACCCGCTGCGCTGTGGGCCCAGGAGAGGGTAAAGTTTGCTATGGGGGTCAATGTTTGACTGGCTAAATCTAATGTAGTATATCTCAATTATTCCTTAGGTAACCAGGAGGTAAAAGTCCAATCGGGTCACATGCCGTGTGGTATTTTCCTTTCCCAATATAGTGGGGAAATAGGCTAAAGTCATTTGTTTATTCAAGAAGTTCCCCGTTGCGATACCTAGATTTCTTTGTAACAATAATTTTTTTAATTTTGATATACTGATTCCAAATATGAAATGCTTTTTGTCACTTTGGGGCATCTTCTGTGTTGTTATAATCGGGAGGGGTACAACAGTCCCTGTAATGACCTCTATGGGGATGATGACATTTACCCGCCTAAAGGAACATAAATTATGGCAAAATTTAAAAAGAAGATTTTTTTGAATCAAGTATCATTAAAAACGGTTTCCATATTTTTTACAAGAAAATCGGATATTGCTTAACGGTTGACCTTTCTTGAATAAACATGACCTTTAGCTATTTTCCAAATATCTAGGAAAGGAGGCACCACCGCAATTGAGGCCAATTATTTTTTTGAATTCACTCTGGTTTCCCTAAGGAATATTTGAACCATATTTCATTCGATTTCGAGCAGTTCAAAACATTGACCCCCATAGGTATTTTAACCCCTCTTCCCGCCCCGGGGACACACACAACAACGGGTCTCCAGCAGACATTCACATTTGCAAAATTAAATATTTTTCTCTGAATTTTCCAGCATTCAGATATTGGTATCTCGTTCGTTTGATTAAAATCTTCTGGGCGCCCGGTCTTTGGTAAGACGAGGGCTTAAGGACTCAGTTGATTCCCATGTTCAGTATACAGCATATGTATACGTACAGCGCATGTAATGCAATGTGGTATACAATTCTCATAGATGACAATTATACACTTATCTGCAAAGCATTGTGGGATTTGGTTAATATTATATTTCCTGATCATAATCTGATAATGACGGAATCATGGAGTGATATTGGTTTAAATTATATCAGCTTCCGTTATAATATTATTAAAAACATGAAGTAACAACGACAACCTCTATGGGTCATTGATTCCGGGGGGGGTACTTGTATTCGAAGTGGATATGATCGTAAACAAGACCAGACAACGCGTAAAAAGGGTCTCTTTTTTCCACCAGGCGATTACGACGGTAGACATGATTAGGGTGTCAAAACAAAACAAAATACTGGGGGAAAGGTTTCTTTAACCCTGAAATGTGATGTACGTATTTAGGATATGTTAATTCTCAGCATAAGCAGAGAAAAAAAAAAATAATCAAATACGTAAATCGGAATAAATTAAAGGTTTATATCCTTTACCGACACAAATCATCACTGCTTACCTGAGTAGGGTATAGGCAAAAACTGACCCAAGTACCGGTTTAGGGTAGCGTTTTAGTCGGTGGAATACTTTATAGATGCCATTTTGTAAACTCCTTGTTCACTAGAATTTTTTTTCCATCTTTGATACAAGTGGGCCTGGCCCCCGGGTCATTGAATCTCACGTTCCAATCACATCTTTACTGATCAATGTCAGTATCAGAACACATTTGTACTCTCATGTTGTAAAATGTTCATGATCACTTGGCTATGTACTTGCCAGTCGTGTGTTACTACTAGTCACCTTACATGCTTGAACCATTTCATCATTTTGCTTCTCAGCTCGACTATTTCCTATAACCGCGCACATTGACTAGCTTTGCCGCGGGTTTAATGCGTTTTATTACTATTCGGGCCGACGAAGGGAAAATGCACTAGTATTAAAACCATTATCATTTCGATTAATAAGACATATAAATTAGTCATACCAAGAAGTACAATTTTATTCCTGTAGCTGTTTTGCCTTGATCAGTGCTTTATAATCTGCAAGAGACATATCTCATAGTCAATGAATTATGTCAAAGAATGACATAATGTTTAAACAGAGTACATACTGTCGGATAAACCAGTACACGCTACTGGTCAGATCAATACACCAATTACATCTTTGTTCATTTGCAAAACTTAGTGAAGACAACATGCTGTACACGTGTACCTTTCCACCCCGTCCAAGTTTTTTTTTTAAAAAAGATACTTCATATTGGCTGACATAAATCTTGTAACTGGCGATATTACTGACTAATAACCAGTACACTTCAGGAATAATAAGTCAAGAACTTTACCCAATATACTGGTGGTGTGTTTCAATAACATTCTGCCTTTGCATTTTGTGCGAGTACTTGTTTCACTTGATACGATTAAAGGGGGCTGTTCCGATCGTGATCTCTCTGGGACTCAGCCAAGCTACTATACATCCGTAAAGAGAAGTGGTAT
Organism: Ophioderma brevispina; assembly: GCA_023653785.1. NCBI lineage: Eukaryota > Metazoa > Echinodermata > Ophiuroidea > Amphilepidida > Ophiodermatidae > Ophioderma > Ophioderma brevispina. The sequence continues at coordinate 94,929 of JAMKCH010000898.1, read as the reverse complement.
CGACTTGATATCAGATTAAAGGCCGTATTTTTGCGTGCATTGTCGTCCTGAACCTTTTAGCTCGCAATCGTTTCATCATTCTCAGATATAAAGAAAAACACAGTGCAGACTGGTTAACCATCAATATTACACGGTATTCGGACATAGGCCTTTGACAATAGGCAGTTATTGCTTGTCTTCACAGAAAACCGCAGTTTGTGTGTCCCAGCGATACTTGATGGGACTGTAGGTACAAGTGCCAGCAATCTCTGACAAGTACAGACACAATAGACATATCGGAACAAGCACCCTTAAAAAGGCAGCGTGACTCAGTCGATGGGATACAGTATAACTCGACAAAACGCGTGTTCCAAACTAGCTCATTTCTAATTGAACTTGAATTAAAATTAAATTAAGGTCCCGTGGCCGGCCCCCAACGTCTAAGTGCATCCCCCCAGAAGTCCCTAGATTTTACCTGGTAGTTGGTCAGAACTTTAATGGTAATCAGAGAAAGCTATCCACGTTTTGACAGAATATGTTCACCCCTGTGAAACTGCTTAGAGTCCAACGGATCGTTTGGTTTGGGAAATTATGAGCGCAAATTTGCCCCAATTTGGTCGACCAATATTAATATTCCACAGTACTCTATGGGTGGGCTTGCAATCAGCAGTGTTTTACAGCTCTCGCAGCAGAGCGGATCTGACATATCGCGAGAATCTTATAGAATATGCTGGTTTTGTCAGTAGTGATCGGCCAATCTATCAAGATAACTTCATATCCTTAAATAAGCCATCCTCCTTTAAATCAACGATCAGATCAGTAAAACCAGAGTAGGTGATATTCTCGTCTTTTCTAATATAAACGTATTTAAAGGTACGATTACCTGGTTTGCTAAACAGAAAATCGACAAAAATCATCATAAAGTAGTACTGGTTTTGATATGTCTGCAACAAGTAACAGATTGTGTTAATTTGCATTTGGAAAAACCGGTTATGAGGATGCTAAGACTATTCTTCACTTACTAAGCTAATGCCTGCAAGTTAAATAGTTTTCAGGCTTTCGGGTGGAATCTGGTGTCACTACAGTGTGTTATTGGCGCAATTGATGACGTCAATAAGATACTTATAGTGAAATTCGATTTGCAATTGTTTTTGGTGGGTTAATAATTTAATGAAGAACAAAAACAAATTGAGGCCATATACAACCGTCATCAGATTGCGCAACCGACAAAGGTATCAAGGGTAATTTTTCAACTATTCATTTTGTTATACATACAATTGTTTATTTGGATTGAACTAGCATTTAATATACAGATAAAGAAACGTGAGCTGTGAGAGCTAAGCACAATGACAAATAGGAACGCCTCATATTTACATATGACGTATCCAATCACAATAATTGGCAGAAAATTTTAATGAAATGGATTTCAAGTGATTTCATCAACGGGAATGTGACTCTTCTCTTTGTTCGAAACTTACATCAAACATACAGCAATGGTGATATACATTCTTGACCTTCATGGTCCCCAACGCGGCTTTATCTGTTGGATATTATTCATACTTTCAATACCTTTGTGCGGTTAATCATAATTCTTCAGGTTGTCTTTCAACTTGAAATTTTGATTTGATTTATAAATGTGTAGAAAATACTTCCAGACCTCCAACTCATGCATTTCGCCTTAATGACATTACCTATTAATATCAGTAGCGAGACTGCGAATCAACTATTGCCATTTTTGCTATATATCTTTAAAAATATGATCATTTGCTATTAAATAATGTTCATGCCTAAAACGATTTGTCGAGGCCTACTCATTTGTGGATTAATCATCAGATCCAGCCCAGCATACGATACGAATTTTTTTTTAATGAACTGTATTCTACGAATGCAAACAAATTGATAACAACTATATAATCAATGGCAACAACAGCAAACAAACAACAACATTTAAGGTACATCATCCGTTTCACGTATATAACCCATACTATTAATAAACACGTTAATGGGTTGTAGATTCAATGTGATTTTTAAATCTTGTCTGCAATGCCGTTTGTTTTTATCTTTGGCACTGGCAAATTGGCAAAGTGGACCTTATTGGTAAAGCAATGTTATGTTATCCTTGCTTGCTCAGTCATATTTGTCAAAAAAAACTACGAGGGGATATTTTTCAAAATTTCAGACGATTTGTTACTTGAAATTAAACTGTTTTGTCGATTTTGTTAAAATATAATGTCCGATTGTAATAAATTAAGTATTGTTCTTAAGACTCCACACTGAAATTAATAATTAGAGTTGAGAATTATAATATCCAAATTTAATGAACCATTGAGAATTATCTCTACACTTAGTACCTTTAATCCTTTTAATTCAGGAAAGATGCATGTTGGAAACGTTAACTGAGTAGTACCCTTTTGTGACACATCTAAAGCATACAAACAACTCATCTGAAATTTCAGCAGCTTCCGAAATACTCGGTAAATTTCTTAGATTAAAAACTAATCTAATCCGATTGCTGTATTCAGGACAAATCTAAAGTTTGAATTAAATTTCATATCAAATACATTTGAAATATAAAAATCTAATAGATTAAAAATGTTACACATTGTTTGTTTTTAATCGCTTTTGGCAGCTTACACAATTATATATATACAGAAGTTATTTTCATGTTTCAAAATTCTTAGTACAAATCCGCTACTTATATCATTAGTAAATATTAAAAGATTTGTATTGCTTTTATAGTCACGCAAAGCAACCGCACCTTCCAATTAAAAAATGCAAGCGAATGCCAATAAAGTCAATGAAATACTAATTGACATTTAACTACACTTTTGTGGTCGCTTAAAGATGTAGATGTTTACATTCTGTCATGTTAATAACTCTAGGGCATAATATTTTTCGGTCAAAGGAATCTTATACATGTAAACCATACCTAGTTATATAAGCATACTGGATGTATTGTTTAACATTGTCAAGTCTTTTTATTACATGTGATCGAGTTTTTTATAAAGTAACTTTTGGGCCCAATATGTCCACTATAATAGTCGCTCACAGTTCACATTTTTTTCTCTTTACTATCTTTATTTTGGATATTCAATCCAAACAACATAAAAATTTGAGCTAAAAGGAGCCCCAACAAGCCTAGTGTAATATTCCTTCTCATAGGTCGCTGACTATGGCCAATCTATACGCATCTTTACGGCGTACGGTTTAAAATTAATTACGTTAATATTTTATTGGGGGCTTTTTTTATAATTTTGTAATCATAAAAACAGGTGCAAAATACTTTAAGTGATCTGTTTTGTAATTTTTCAATTGAAGTTATTCTAAACCATACAAATGCAATATTGTTCATGAAATGTTTATTTTTAAATATAATCCCCGGCGTAAGTTTTTTCATACAGGATGTACACTATTATTAATCAAAATGTGCATAACTTATGGCGGATTATCGATTCAATAATTAAGTTTCAAAAGATTAAATAATTTATTCAAGAGTAATGTTTTATTTTCATCGGTTCTTTTTCTGTTTTTTTTTTCTGTCAACCTTTCGCTATCCACTGCTGGGATAATTTATATTCTACGGTATATTTTTAGGAATTGCACCCTTTTAGCAAAAACTACTAATTACTAATTTAAATTACAAAATCGTGACACAAACCTTTATTTTATTTTTTTTTCTTACGAAGTTTCCATTCGCAAATTTGGAGATAAGGTGTTTTTTACTTTCTTCTAGGCAAAATTAGAGCATATAAAAAGTACTAATTTCGGCACGCTGAATCACAGTTTTAATCTAGCTTCCCCACCTGGCAGAAGCCATTATTTTCTGATCAATAGCACTGGTATGCAACTTCAACATTTTTCAAAGACACCACCTGGCCTTGGCCCGGTAACTTCAAAAGGCACCGCCTGTTTTCTGTTCCAGTGTCCACACCGCCCGCCAGTGGTCGCTTACATACAGGATATGTGCCGAAAGCATGCCAGGTGGAAGGTGGAATTAAGAATATGTTAATACGTTGTACTGAACTACAACACTCACTAGATATTTTTTTAATTGGAACTAGTCAATACCCAAACTTCAGGGTTGTTTTCAGGCTTTTCACTATTATAAATGATTTGGTTGATATGTTACACGGTGTGCTTTAATTTATCCTTTAAATTGAGACTGAGATATGAATATTAAACTGGAGCGAACCAATACATTATATTCACATTTGTGAATACTCATTATTTATCAAATATTTTATGGCAATTTCAGAAAAGTTGCATAGGACTACATGCCGAAGAAAATGTTTAAGGAAATTAACATATAACATTAACATTAATGTTCCTGTTAGTTTCTGGTTTACTAAACGTTGGGCAATGTTCTAAAACTCGACCCCGAATTGTCCTTTTTGGGAACTAGAAATCACAAGAAAACGAACATTGAAACAGCTTTGGACTTCCTTGATAATAACTTCCTTTCAACGATTGTTTTGAGAACATCTTTGTAGAACTTGTTTAAAGGAATTATGTGGTCTAAAACATAACATTAGAAGACATAATAAAATACACATTATTTCTAGCGGTTTCTGAATATTTGACAACAGTCAGGAGTGGCGGCATTGCCCATTTCTTGCAAACTGTAAAATGTCTATTTTAGTACTAGTCCAGGTCATGAAAATTAGAGCGTGTCTATGATGGCGAATCCCAAAGGCCATCTGTCTATTGCAAAATTGTTAACGAACTATAGTACCGATGTAGACGTTTTATAGGTCCCGCCGGGCTCATAGTCCACTTACAACGATGAAGAATAGGGCCCGCACTTGATTTAGATGACTCTTTCCGCAACATACAGAAAAACTAAAAAATGCAAATTTTATGTAAAATTACACAAGCTGTGTAAAATAGAACTATTTAAGTTACCTAAATTAAGTAAAAGTTTACCTAAATTAAGTACATTTTACCTAAATTATGTAAATTTTACCTAAATTAAGTAAAATTTTACATAATTATGATAGAGATCTCTTTTTACATAGTATATGTATTTTTTTCTCTCTGTGTAGTTTTACGCTTTGTTCATATCAATCGTATAATTGTCAAAATGTTTGAATTTACACATGTAACGTAGGGGGTAAGTACAAACTAACCGTCGAAATATGTTTATAACAATTTATGATGGTGATTTAGTGATATATAAAATCGTTCCCTTTTAACACGGTGAAAATGATTTTGAATATAACTATTTGTTTGAGAAGGTCGCAAATCTTTACATTATGCACTAAGTATTTCTCGTATGTTTAAGGTTCAGTTTTTCTCTTTTGGATAAGTCTGATTTTATTGATAAAATTTGTCGCTTATTAAGCCTACACAGAGGGCCCTGCCTGATGGGAAATCCCTGCGGAAAATCATTATGAAAAAAGAAAACGATAAAAATGTAATTATAAAATCATAAAAAGAAGTAAATCATCTTCTTGTTTTTATCGAATCCAGAAGACGTGAATCGGTTTCTCCATGCTATGCCACTGTCATAGTTGCGGTCTTGACTGCTCTTCAAGTATCCCTTAGCATCATTTGTGAGATGCAATATTCGACACAATTCTGTTAAGAAACATCGTGAGATTTACGAACTTAATTCATTGTGTTTTTGCTTCAGTTTCGCCTACCAATAAGCAAATCCAAAGATTCGTTGACATGTTTGAGATAAGCAGTTTATGCACAGCCCCTGTTGACCACTGTAAAAATTCAGTGTCACTTCAGAAAATACGTAAAAACTTCCCAAAACTTACAGTATTTGGCTGTAATTTGGAAATACAGGAAAATACTGTAATTTATGTCAAATTTTCCAGGCCATCGCTGACAAAATCTAAAGTGAAGACTTTATTCGATATTTAATGAGTAACAACAACATTATACACTACTATGAATTTTTGAATCATACCAAAATATACAGGGGAAAAATACTGTAAATTTTACGGGGAAATCCTGGCAGCAATTCTGCCAACAAAACCCCGTAAAAATATAGCTTTTACAGGTTTTCATTCAAATTTACTGTTATTTTACAGTTTGATGTAATACAGTTTACAACAAACTGTAAATTTTAATGGTTTGCACTGTAAAAAAATTGTGGATCGGCCTACTAGTTTAGGAGGGTGTTCGTCAGTGCTTTTTTATTCTCTTCACATTCACAATCTCCTGTATAACTCACCAAATCTATATGTTTAAGCGTTTTGACTAAATTATTTTTTAACAGTATACTGAAATTTTACGGTAATTTGTTGTTGGCAGAATTGCTGCCAGGGATGTTACTGTAAAATTTTACAGTATTTTTTTACAGTATACTGTATGTCCTAACTTGCGAGAGTTCAGCTAATCCATAGAGGTTATAGCTAAATCTAAATGTGTGTGAAGAGACACGAAGATATTTCCACAATGCGCCTCTTTTGCATATTTAGACTGCTTAACAATGTAATTAAAATGTAGTGAATTGCCGACAACACCTTTTTAAGTAATAAAAAGATAGTTCGTAATTGTCCTGTCATGCCGACAGAAAATGCAAACATGCTTTCCATAAGGCCATTGTGACGCCATACTAGGTTATGTTGTACTTATTTTGGTATCATAGAAAAGAGGATGACCATAGCTATCCGTTGGTATCAAAATCATAAACATTGGATGCTTTATAACAACTTTTCTCATTCTAAAAAAAAAATGTTAGAGAGGCATGTATTTTGTGATGTTTTAAACACATTTTCGATCAGAGATTGAATTATCTCCTACATGCATTATAATTGACTGCATGGATGAGCAGCATGAACAGAAGATGGTAGTATATCACCTCTCTGGTTCACGTTGAGTCATATTTGCAGCCTTATCTTTGAGTATAGTATCCTTCGCCATTTGAAGGGCGTGTTAATTGCACTGCAATCCAAGGCGATGTAAAGTGATTCATTCGTTCTTTGTTGAGGCAATTACTATCACAACCGTCAAGCGTGTCCCACCCATGAGCAAAATGCGTGGAGTTGGATGAAAGGTTATGTATGTGAATACTGCACTAGAGAATCTTGAACTTGAAGGAAAAACTGAAAGAGAAAAAATAATGATAAATAATGCGTAACGACGGGTCCAGACGTTCAATTAATACATATTTTCAACTGTTCAGAGCAAATGCCGGGAGTAAATGACTCTGATAAAGTTCTGAAACTTGATACTGCATTTAAAAAACACGTTTCACACCTGGAAGGTTTCATGAATTGATGAGGTTTGTTTGTTTATTCCTTCTTTAACCTGGGCACTCTCCAGGTTAAATTTCTGTATAGGAGTATTTTGGAGAAAAAATGTCCACACGGTACAACAGTAAACAATACAGTAAGCCTCTGTTCTTTCCTGAGGCCAAGAGTTCACATCACAAAACTCAAGCTTAAAATATACCAGACAACTACTATAACATAACCATGATATTACATTCATAATAACATACATATCAAATAAAAGCCCGGTTATAACATAAATAAATACCTGAAACAAAGTTATCTACAACCGGTATCTACCAGTCAAATTAGAAACAATGAGCAATTGGGCCTACTAGCTATGTTCATCAATTTAGTTCAAAGATAATTATATAATTCATTGCACTTTAAAATTGATACAAATTGCACACATAAGAACCAAAGGGTAAAATAGAACATAATGAAGCACAATCAATACATTGGTTGTAAAACATTTTTCCAAAAATATTTAAATTTCTGATTTTTAAACATAAGCCTACCGTTTTGTAAGTACAAAACAGTTAATAGCTGAAGAGCTGTTAATTATTACATTTAAAAAGCTAACGAAGGTCATCGCAAAAAACATGTTCCTAAGCAAATATAATGATCAGTATAATAGTCTGAATTGAAACAAAAATATGGCAGAAAATATATAAAAGGAAAACAAATTGCATGAGCAAAAAAAAAAATATTGGGACGAGAACCAAAATATTTTCATGTTTGTTAGGCTGACGTGACAGTCACGATTCTGTCCGAAAATCCCCATGGATGTTTATTTGTTTTATTTGTTTTATTTGTTTTATTTGATTTGTTTTTGTCATCCATCTTGTGCATATTGAGTAATGCTTGAAATAAGGAATTAAAACCAGACCCCCCCCCCCATTTTAAAGACCGTTTATATCTTTAAATCTGTATTAGTACAATTTAAAGGCACTATCAGTGATTTGCCATTATCAGAAAATCGAAAGAAAAAATCATCAAAAATCAGATTTTTGCATGTCTGTAACAATTTCAGGTAGCCTAACATACACTGCAAATACTAAGACCAAAAGCAACCTAATATTAAGCACAAAATCGAATATTTGAGTCCTTACGTCGTATGGACACTAACTACAATATGTTATTGAATGGAGATTCATATCTTTGAATACTGCCGCTTTCTTCTATCAATTTGTCAGTTGGAAAAAGTAACTTAAGAGAATTATAGGGACTTATCCTTTACTTCTAAGCTATCCCTGCAATGTTCAAATATATTGATACTCTGGGTGAATATTAACATTATAGTGGGGGACTGTAGTGAACAGATCTCATGTGAGTGTGCAAATCCGGATAAAATTGTGAATTTTGGTACACAAGTACTTTATACATTGATAATCAAAAAAAAATTGATGGAAGCACTTGCCACACCCCTTTCATGGCCCCCAGCTTGGATTTCAAGGTTATACAGGGTAAAATTTTTAAAATGTTCCCATTGTGTTGAAAAGCACACCATAATGTCTGTCTGGTTACAAGGATTCCAAAAAGGTATAGTTTAGAACTACCTGTACTGAAGTTTTATGGAGTTATTGGGTAAAAAACTGTAAACATGTACAAAATTCATTTGGTGTAGCAGGGGTCAACAATTAAAAGTTGCTCCAATTTTGTAAAATGTGGTTCAAATTGTTGGTTTAGCTCATAGAATGAAATATAGGAATAGTTTTGACTAATATTAGGTCTGAGTTTATTAACGCACAATGGCGAATGGAGATTCATATCTTTGAATACTGCCGCTTTCTTCTATCAATTTCTGTCAGTTGGAAAAAGTAACTTAAGAGAATTATAGGGACTTATCCTTTACTTCTAAGCTATCCCTGCAATGTTCAAATATATTGATACTCTGGGTGAATATTAACATTATAATTAATATTAATATATTAATGGAAAAACATGTTTCTGTCAAATCTAACACTACTTACTGGAAGAACTATATCAACCAAGGTTGGGTATAAATTTAACTAATTTTAGCAATTTGTTACCTATTTTGAGACTAAAATCTAAAAACCGATGTTTTAACCCGTAAATGCGTCAAGTGAGTAACTTGCCCGCTACGGTCGGAAAAAAGCATGTCTTTGTGTACATTTCTTGAGTGGCCTCTGTGTGTTTATTCATATCCAATAAAGGCAGTGTAATTTCTTTAATTTCTGGGAAAATTAAATAAAGCTACACAAAACTGCTAAATGGAAGCGTCCCTGGGTGTCAATAAGTAGCATTACAATGCTGCGTTACATTTTCATGATTTTGTCTCCGCATAATGAAAGCAGTCGTTTTTCCTGGTAAAACCTTCCATACCAAAATCCAACTGAGATACGGCCCTGAAACCTGCAGTTGTGTTCAAAAATCAATGAACCGCGTCTTCTTACCAAGCTGGAAAAAAATCCAGTCAATTCCAGAGGGATCCCATGAGACGGATGACGTCACACGTAAACAAACCGTCAATGACGTCATTAGTGGAAATAACCTGGCGGGCTTGGTGAAATGGTGGTGCAATATCTTACTCATACGTGATCATTATGCGGCTGGTTAAGGGAATTTGGAAGGTCGTGTGCGGTACGTGTAAGAGATGATTATGACGAGGCGGAGTTGACATAAAACCGTTTAGCGCACATGTACGAGTCATCACAATATCAGTTGGTGGATTGAGACTGGATTGTTGAATCGAGCGCACTTAGCTGCATGTGTAGCGAGAAGGCAGTATATGAGTGAACCGCGCTATCGTTCTTACAACTTCACAAGCCCACAGGAAATATTAGAAACACGCCACCCCTACACCATCGGACTTGATCAAACCACTCAACGTGCGATTACCCCCACAAAACAACGTGTTATTATTTCGAGCAAAATAATCTAACTACGCAACTGCTGGAAATAGACAGAACAGTCGCCGTTGCATAAATCCATCGTAATATATTTTTTTCTACGCGATTCCGTGCAAGTTGGATTTAATAAATACAGGTGTTTTCAATTTCACCGTCGCCTAGCGGAGCAGTGAGAGGAAAATTCGTGGAATATAACTAGCTAATTATTATAAGCTGATCTTTCAAAATGGATAGTGATACCGTTTTTATTGCGGATTATATCAAGAAAAGGAGAACAAGAAACGTAAGTCAAAATTATTTGCAAAATTGGCTTTAATATCACATACTTACACATCGGTGGCTCAACCACATTTAGAGGTACTCGGTTGATAAATCAGTGAGTGAACTGAAGTTGAATAATTTGCACAGCGGGTCGGTGTTACAAAATGCAATTACAAAAAAAAATCACATTTTTTCTTTAAAATGAGACATAGACATCAGCGCACGATTTTATGGCGTTGCACAAGTCGATAATTCCGCGTTTAAATACGTGGTTACATTTTGTGGTATCTTGCCCAGGTATGTTACCCCAGGTATAATACATCTTGTAAAATGCTGTTAACGGAAATTGTTAACCGTTGTAACGGTTATAAACTGTTTAATAGTTTTGAGATCATAACGCCCCAACTTGTGTGTTTATCATGACCTCGGTAAATCAAAGCTGACCTCACTACGTGCTTACGCGGTTAATACCCCAGGAATCGCGACAAGTACGTGAAGTGTTGCGACATTGCGTAAGCGTTTGCCAAGTTTTCCCCTCCTTCCTTCTCAGATGTCATCTTTTTTCCTGACGGGCAAGTTGTTATACAGATCACCAGATCAGAGCTAATCTTCAGGGTATTTGCGGTATAATATTTGTGTGTGTACACACGTTCATTTATGGAATACCACATATTGAAGCGTTTTTAATCTGGGTACGTTTGGAAGTTTTTTGCCTCGTGCTCACCTGACTATTGAATCCGTCTGAGTATAGCGATCTGATCTGGGTCAGTAGATCTAGGACAGAGACTGGTGGGAGGTTGAACTTCTTGTACTTGACGAAGCAGTTTTAAAGTTGACCGTTCAAAGTTGCAATGACCTCTGATTGTGTATTGACTTGTTTAGTTATTTTGTTTATTGTTGCATACTCACGCATCGCTGAAGTTGACAAAAATGGCAATTTATCTTAATTAAAAATAGAAATCAGCATAGAACTTCTATTTTCATTTAACTATGAATATCATTAGTGATTCATTGTCGACGTCGCTGTTAACGTGGTCGTCATCATCATCATTAAAGCATGATGATGATGTTGAAGTTGATGATGATGATGATGATGATCATGATGATGATCAAGATGATGATGATGATCATATCATAATCATTTTGATCATATAATTAATTCATCATCGTCGTCGTCGCTGCTGCCATCAGCACCACCATCATCGGCATAATATTATCATCATCGAAATTTATTAGATGTCATAAAAAATTGTATTACATTATTATAGTAGCCACACAAAATGAACTTTTTGACTTTTCATCTACACGCAAGAAAGGTGGCGTATTTGACACTGCATTCGGCGGTTCAGATAGCCACACCCATTCAGGTCTGTGTGATGTTTGTGTCCGCCCAATTAAATTCAATTAAATTAAATTTAAAATAAATATGAATGAATGAATTCAGTATTGACTCATCCCCCGCCCACCACACCCTGTCATTGCACCCTCACCCACCCATCTAATCTTTGTTGCCATTTTTACATATCCAACTATACCCAAATACCCAAAATGATGTACTATCCCAGCCTCTAAAAATCTACATTCCAACGTTGGAAAAACTAGCTGGAACTGGAACCAATTTAAGTTCAGTGGAAAAAAAAAAGATTCGTATTGCCGTTTTAACTTTGCTGCCGCTTCTGGAAAGGAATTGGTATTTCATTCTTGCAAAAAAAAACATTTTGAAGGTTACATTGATTTGGAAAACTAAAAAAATGATGGGAAAATCGAAATCGTATGTACGTTTGAACTTTGAACATATGCTTTAAGAGTATTTAAAGTATGAATAAATGGATGAGAGAGTGATTAATAAATTAGGCCCATCATCAGCACTGTATATGGAAATAAAACGTAGAACGCAGTTGATGCGGACAAAGGAAATATTGCATATGGAGGAGTAATTTAGTTAATGCATGTGTCTCTTTTCCCATCATTTTACATTTTATAACTAATGTTTCTCGATTTATTATTTTTATTTGTTATATAGGGAAAGATCCAGTATTTGGTGAAGTGGAAGGGATGTCCTAGTCGGTAAGAAAAAAGATAAATACTGAGGGTGTGTCGATCCTATCCCATAATCCAAGTTGCACATTGATAAGATCACGTGACCCCGCAAAGGAAAAAAAATCCACATCATTGTGTTCGGGCTGTGCAGCCCATTTTTCTTTCCTGAGTTACTATTTTGCCTCATGCTTTTAATTAGTAACTCAAATAAATATTATTATTATTAAAGGCTATCCAATCCCACCACACAAAAAAATACTGAGATTTTTACTCATTTTAGTAGAGATGTTGGTATTTAAAGCCTGACATTTTGGCATGATCTTAAAGTCTTATGGTTCTTACATTTTGTAAACACTTTTCCCTAGGTACTGATTTGTATTATGGTATAGGTAAATTGCAATGCACTGTGGGACATGCTTCGAAACACCCTTTGAGATAAATGGGTATCAATAAGTAGTACACTTCATTGGTAGATCATCCAATGTATCTCAAATGAATGGTTTCAAGTACTAAGTACACGTCATGTTTAATTCTATTATTGAGTGTAGGAATGAAAAAAAGATTAAAGGCACTGTCAGTGATTTACTAATTCCGAAAATTAAAAGCGGTTATGGAACCAGATTTTATATTGAAATTTTCGGTGGGGACTACAGGAACAGTCAGAAATGGGAGAGGGCAACCTAAATACTTCAGGGAAAGCCATTTGTCCCGCAGGGTAAAAATGTTTGCTACGTCTATGAGCACAAAGCAAGGCTCTCTAAGTACTTTTTAAAAATTTTATTGAACTTGATTTGACTAAAACGTGTTTTAAATAAGTTATACGGGGTTAAATCTCGGATTTCAAAAAGTGTCTAATTATCTGAGATTTAATACCGAGAGATAGGCACACAGTAATTTAATCTGCGTAAAAAGGTTTTCCAAGAAATGCTTTTGCCAAAGGATATATAATTATGTAGTTCAACTCGGCACTGTGATTTTTTACTCGAGCTGATATCATACTATGTTTTAAAGCCTTTTGAATGATCCCAGGTAAACTGACTGTGCATGACAGGTTATCTACATTTCAAAGGATTTCCAACTTGTGCAATTTAAGTCTCGATAACAGGTTTTCTTGGAAGAGCCCAGTAAAATTTTACACTGAGCTGGGAAATGATATTCGCCCACTGCATCTGCCTCATTTGTCAAATGATGGCGCTATTCCGACTTGACATTTGGTTGAACGCGTCTTGCATCATCAACATCGTTGATTTCTCTTAGTCATGTCAGGTATTTCGTTATCAGTTCAGCAAGTGGCGCAATGCTGTCGACGATAATTACGTCATCATTATTGCATCACGAATTAAGTTATGCAATTAAAAGATGTACATCATGATAGACCATTAGAGTCTATAGCTTTAATGATTTTAATAAGATGAAGCGAGCGAGCTGATTTGCACTGTTTTACCTGAATCGTTTCAAGAGGATACAATTAATTAACAAACGAAGCCATAATTATTTTAGCTTTCTGGTCCGTAGGCCCTATACCGTGCGGCACACAGCCACATTCGTATATACTCTTACGAAAAAAAATCATGTTTTTGAAGGGATCTGAAAAGTTTTAAAAGAACTATTAAGGGTGGCCTAACATAATCACGACAATGCAAAAACGCTGTTGACACCTTTAGGTTTAATGTTTAATTATTATTATTATTATAAGTGTTATTATTATTATTATCATTTTCATTTTCAGACTCAACACATGGGAACCCGAGGAGAACATATTAGACCCAGGTCTTGTATTGGAGTTTGAAGAACGGTTAGTATTAATAGATAACCCGGATAAATTGAAATCAATTAAAGAAAAGAAATCAAAGCAATCAAAACATAAATACAGTGTTATACGTTATTTTGAGGGGTAACCGGTGGGTACGGGGAAGTAATCAAATGCTATCCAACACACGAATATAAAAAGTGATCATTATTAACGCCCCCGGATTAACGCCAAGAGGGGAATGGAGAAATTTGACTTTTTCGGTGTTTTTTTTTTCGCTTCCGCTCAAAATTTTGCATCCCTTCCGATTTTATGATATTTTACCCGTTTTAAAAGTTAATGTTTCCCCTTCTCTCTTTGTTGAACCCCCACCCACGCTTACAAATTTCGTATTTCTCCCTCAAATTCTCTGCTCACCCGGCGTAAATAATGACCCTTCCTATAGAGGTACGCTCGTGACACTGACGAAATGTCGATTTGATTTAAGTTGCTTGGACTTTAGGTATATTCCCACCCCAAAAAATTGTGTGTATTATATGGGGAATATAGGGGGAGAGAAAAAAGGGAGAGAAGAGAGTAGGTTGAGAGAGCAAACCGATTTTGACGCGTGCATATACTCTTGAATATTTATTTTAAAATAAATCGATGCTATATAAATAATTCAATCGATGATACATGTCTAATACCGCTTACCCGTTTAGCCGCTAAACGTGTACTGACATATTAAGCAAATAAGAAATATGCTTAAGTTGCCATTTTGCGTGCCCTTGTGTAAACATTTGGTGAATTTTTATTTCAATTCTGCTTGGTCAATGTTCAGAGAGTTCAGTAAATTGCATTGTAAGTAAATTAATACTCAGTGTTGATGAGGTTCTAGTTCTATTGATATGGTTAGTATTTTAAGGAGTTGCGTAGAGTTGATTTGAGTGCAACTTTGAACGCCAAAGTTTGAGAAAATTAAACTGATATAAAACACCTTCCAACATGAGGCAGGACTCCAGCAACATTGTTCATCATCTTGTGCTTGGATGCGCTCATAAAAATATCTTGGAGAATTAGAAGGTCGACAGTTCAGTCTTTGTATAAGCATATTCTGGCATATTCTTGATGCAAATCAGAATAACAATATCCAATCATAACTTAGTATACCCAGCACAAATCAGTCGCTTTTGGTTTCCAGTGATGAATTATTTTATAGGCTTCATACATCATCATCTAGTCTGAGTAGCGATCTGATCGGGGTCAGTAGATCTGGGACAGAGACTGGTGGGAGGTTGAACTTCTTGTACTTGACGAAGCAGTTTTAAGTTGACCGTTCAAAGTTTCAATGACCTCTGATTGTGTATTGACTTGTTAGTTATTTTGTTTATTGTTGCATACTCACGCATTGCTGAAGTTGACAAATAGCAATTTATCTTTACTTCAGTAAATAAATTAAAAATGGAAATTAGCATTCTTCTATTTTCATTTCTATGAGTTATCATTAATGATTCATCATCGATGTCGTCAACGTCGTCGTCGTCATCATCATCATCATCATCATCATCATCATCATCATCATCATCATCATCATCATCATCATCTTCACCACAATAATCATCACAAACCACATTATATTTTCAACTCTTTAAGAGAAACCGTGAAAATAGAATCACGAAATGCACCTTTAACTTTGTTTCCTTCCATTTTACGTTTTGCTTTGCTTCTAATCAAAATAAAAGCATCTCAAATAAATGTGACATTTTTTATCTTAAATACGTACGATCTTATGTTGTATCAATGTCGGTCGCCTCAATTGCATCATGCTTTACACCGATTCTTCAGCATTACCCAAATCTGATATTCTAAGATTACTTTTTTTTTCAAATAGAAACGAGAACGAAAAAGGACCGAATAAAACCAGAAAACCAACCACAATTTTAACAAACCCAGTCTTCTGTATTAATTGATTCATGCATTAGATTACGGCTCATTGGTTAATAGGATTCCAGATCTTACATTATCTGATCATGTCAAGGCGGAAAGTATAGGTTTCTATTTCAGAAACAAGGACGTTCAAAATCCATAAAAATTACCCCACACAATATTTGCCTCGGTGAATGACGTCATTAAATAAGCTCTCGCGACTCTACTCCAATATAAAGGTTATTGCTTCGCCATTGTTGATAGGCTTGTTAATTGGGCCACCAATAAACTTAAGAAAACACATTTAACTGTGTTTATCGCTTGTATAGACGAAAGAACAAATAAGCAATGCAAGCTTTTCCTTGTATTGCTATTTTTATACACTCTTTTTACCTAGTTGCCCCGAAGTTAAGTTATAACCTCTTTTGCAGTTCCGTTTTCTTTAATCTATTCTTACAAAAAAACATAAAATCGCAGGACAAGAGACTAAGATATAAAGCAGGTGGTGAGACGACCCTTTGGCAGGGACATGAATTTTAAATTTTATATCAGAGTTCAACAATGTCGAACCGAGGAGCCAAAGCGCTGGTTCTCTTTAGTCGATCATCGCTTGCAGCGAAAAGCGAAAATCATCATCTGAAGCATTTTTGCTCTTGAAACGTGACGCGGGTCGAACAACAACGCGTGCCCCTTTTACACGGTCATTATACGATTTCCGATGGTAGTCCAACGGACAAAAGGATAAAAGTTGACGCTGTGGTTCTTCATGGTAGACGAGTTTCTTGTGTCCTCGCACTAACGGTTGTTGAATTGTTGACAAATGTGATAAACCAGCGAAAAGTAGACACACATACATGCGTGGTTTGTCTTTTATTTCAAAACATTACGCAGATAGAATAACAAGATGTAGACCCTCTGCATTCCATCGTTTATATTAGGCCAATTATATGCTTGATTTTTAGTTTTTAACTGTCTTTTATCTTTCACGTATTTCAAACTGGATTCGTGACGTTTACTTTTAGGTTTGTAAAAATGAATAAACTAAAAGAAAGACCTTAAACAAATAAAGATAAATGAAAAAGTTCAAAACTAAATAAAGTATATAGCCCACTTTCAATTAATTTAAACTCCTTAATCAACAAGTTATTTCTTGTCTGCCCCTTTGCAGAAAAAGATATTTGAAAACTAATTGAATATAGAAAGTGTTTTACACGAAGAATCAAATATTAGATATTGCGGCCTCAAATCTTGGCCTACACGCTTGGATATTTATTAACCCAATAAAAAATTACTACTTTAAAACATTGGCAAAAACTGTAAAGTGTTTTAGTGCAGTGTTGCATTACAATATCTCCACTCTGATCAAATAGAAACGCTTTTATACAAGGCAAACCCCTATAAAAAGGTTTTTAAAATATAGTAAGGAGTTGATTACTATAAAAATTTAAATACAAAATTATACAAGTCTATCAACACTAACACACTTCCACTTGAAAAAAAAAATAGTCAGAGTAGTTTGTTTACCAATTGTAAGAGCTTTAACCTACTATCAAATGCTTTAGCATAGTCAAAAACATGGCCGCTTACATTTATCTATTGAGCAAGCTTCCCCTTATTTTTTTTAATTGTTAAAAGTGATAAAATGTTTACAACTAATTAGAAATGGTTTGCTGCTGTAGTAAACAGTTTATACACATGCATTGCCATTTAGATCGACCCAGTTGAACCTTCCCATAGCAATATGAGTAAAAAGACAAATATAAGTCTCAATTGCAGCTTTTGTGCGGACTCTTTTTCTATAATAATCAAATATTGACGCCAAATCCTGGTGTCTTACCAGGAACCAAGGGTCGACCCGCCCGCCCCCTTTCATGCTTTTCGCTCCCCAAAGCCAAAACACCGTAGTTCCAATTTTGTTGAGTTTAGGACAATTTAATTCATATAGCAGGCGATTCTTCACTTTACTCTAATTTGTATTCATCCAAGGGGTGTTTAAAACAAAAGCCATTTCTACTAATAAGATTGAATTCGAGTTTGGTTCCAATTCCCCAATTGTTTCATTTCCACGTGTTTTAATGAATGATGCTATATCTGGCTATAAAAGAGATATTCTTATTTCACATTATGACTGCAGTTCACAAAAGTAAGTCGACGGTTTGGAAAATAAAATACATTCGGCTAAGATAAGTTCCTTTGTGAACCGTGGCCGTTCGTGCAATATGGGTTTTAAATCTCATAGTTGATGTGGGAGTTTATGAATTCTACACACATACACATGCACACAAATATAGGAAATCGAAATTAACAACCATAAAAAACACTAGGATTAAAAAAAAACAAATTTTTAAGAAGAAAAAAAGACTTGTCATAAAGTAAGTGACGCTCATTTAGCAACACTGCATAAAACATTTTGGAGCATTAATGGACGTTACGAGCATTTTAATTTATATTAGCATCAATATTATGACTAACGCACGTTTTAGGCACCATAAAAACTCTCAGCTTACCATTTTTAGCGGTTTTTTTTCTTTTAAACGAAGTTTTAAAGAATTTTTGTCTTAAAAAACTGTAGGAAATCCGATAGCGAGGAGTTGGGAAAAATACAATAAGAGAAAAATTCCCACATTTCAATAGCCTTTGAAAAAGTTATTTGATTATTTTTTTTATCTTCGTCTGAAACAAAACTTTGTTGGCCTAACATCTATTAGGCCAATACGATTATAAGCATAAGCATTAATATTACAAGTATTAAGGTTTTATTATAAACATAATTTAAAGTGTTATAAACAATTAGCGAAATGATTATGGGCACACTGACTGTATTTATTGATGAGCCAGCATCAGATAGTAATTATCTATACCTTTGTCCGGACAAAGTTCGATTAATTGCCCTACTTTCATTAAGTTTGTCACAAATGTCAACTTAAGTGATACCAAAAACTCACATTTTGGATGTCTGAGTGAGTCGCAGCACTGCGATGTGACAACGACACGGAGCACGAAACGCAGAGCACCGCACCGGGAGAAGAGGAGAAATAGTCGAAACAAGGAACAATCCAATCTTAAAATGTATGTTCTTGAAAACAATAAAATACAATCTTAAAAAACTGATTTTAAAGACAAAATTGCATGGTTGGACAATGGCTCTCCCTGGCCCGGACAAAGTAGAAAAAATGTCTACGGTCCATGAAAATAAGTCTTGCAAACAATAAAATGTGGTTTAAGAGTTGATTGTTTTAGATTTTAAGGTTGTTTAATTGCTCATTCAAATTTCTCGTTAAGATATGGATGAGATTTGGCGTACGTAACCCGCCGCTCGTCGTAATTAATTTGAATTGTAGATAACAACGACCAATGATGGCTAAAGTCATACACGACCACAAAAAGGTGAACAAGATATTTAAGAATTCTAGCTTCCTAGAACTAGATTGGACTGAATGAAAGATACGTGATTAATGTTGATATTTTCAGCATATTTATTTCTCATTCAGACTCGCTCAAGAATACCGTAGTGGTCGACCCGGGCCGTAGGCCCAGATCTCTTATGACATGAAGGTAAATATCAGGATATTTGTATGGTAAACATGTAAGGAAAAAGAAAACCATGCCTTCGCTCAATCGATCATATTTACTATTTACCCCAAATTCCATTTGGCCAAAGACATCGGCTCACGAATAAGAGTTCAGATATTGATCAAATGTGATTCCAATACATATTTTCTGTTTAATTTCGAGTTTATCTTTACCGAAGGCACACTGTAAAAATGTTTCCGTAAATTTACGGAAATTCTGGGCGAAGTATTTCCAGTCATTTTAGGGTAAAAATTTACAGAAATTTCTGTCAGTAACGGAAATGACAGTAATTTTACAGAAATTTGTCTCATATTATGGAAAAAATGTGTATTTAACAGAATTTTTTCCGTAATTAAAATACGGAACAAAAAAAAAATCCGGAAATATTTTTTTTTTTTTTTTTTTTTAATTTAGGTAAAATTACCCATTTTTTATGTTTTTTGTTTTTTAATTTTATTGTGTTTTGTAAAAACAGATTTTCCGTAAATTACGGAAATCTGTTTTCTTGATTTAGGAAATTTTAACAGGCACGACGTTTGGACTGGGAATTGGAGTCGCCATTGTTTTGATACGAACGATTATAGTTTCGTTTACCATGGTTTGCCACTGGTTCATTTGCAACTGTTAAATAATCCTTATTACGTGAATAAAATCATTAACTTTGCCAAAAATGTTTGAGGACGTATGTGGCAATCTACTGAAATCACAATTGAAATTCAAAATAACAGAATCGGTGACAACGCCATAAGTTCCACTTAATTTGAGGATGGGGATTTATAATTTAGCAGCTCGGTGAATCAAATTCGAAATTGGCATGATAATATATACTATAACATGATTATAATAACTATCACTCTAAGAGAAATGGTTTCTTCTAGAGAATCCTCTCTAGACTAAGTAACGAAAAATGTTAACTGAAAAATTTATCAAACAAAGGTTGTCCAACGTATTTTTTTTCCTTTTTTGCGAACCGTGGAACCCTACAAGTAGACGACAGAAGGTTGCATTCCCGATTACAGAAAATTGAAAAACAAATTTCTGGTCATAATCCTTTATTATATAGGATTGTATATAGACGAAACATTCAGTTCAGGCAATTTCGCCTTTTTGACTGAGAAAAGTTCCAAGAAGTGGTGCTTTTGCATGGTTTTGAAAGGGTTGCATCCATTCTCATGCAGAGTGTGTAAGAGATTATTTTCAGGACTAATAAAAACCTGTAAAAAATAGCACTTAACATTTTAAATTTCAATAATCGTGGTTACGGTCATTATATAAATTCGAGTTGAGTAAGTAAAAATTGTAATCTTAGACTCCACCTCATTCTATACATTTTCCTAACATTCCAAAATTATGCACTTTCACGACCATATTCGGTATCAACATGAATAATGCATCCAAATATTTGGAGTCCAAACAAGCCTAGTCTTACTTAGCTCAGTGGCTTTCGCATCTGGGAAGCATTACGAAAACACTGTGTCATAAGCTATACAGAATCTACCAGGGTTATAAAACGTATTAACATTTTCGGGGAGCAGGGAATTACACTGGCTAAGCAATTTGCTCGTTTAACTTGCAGGAAGAATTGGCATTTATAACATTGTTAATTTACCACCTTTCCTTTTTCAGGAGATGAAGAATAGGCGTCGCACACTCTTAGCCAAGGTCAAGCAGCACCGATACCTTGCCGAACTTGCGAGTAGTGGGAATGTGAAATCCAACACAAGTACGGAGGATGAAAAAGACATTTCGGATAAAGATGAGAACGAGACTAAAGTTGTCGCCTACGAAAAAACAAAAACTGATGACGTTTCAGCCGAAAGAGACGCAAATGGTAATATACCTTCGTTGACGTCACAAAATGGTGCAAAACTGGCAACAAAGAAAACCATCTTATCTTTCTTTAGATTCAAACACGAACGATTTACTCCTGCAACCCATTGGCGGTAACTGTCGAAACGTCAATTCCCCGCTGGCAGGTATAGTGCCCTCACCGACATCCGTATCCTCCCCCAAAAGTGCTACACAACCCCCTTCTTTAACGGATCGATGTCCTAGCGTAGCTACTGCCAACAAGGTAGCAACATCACCCTTATCTCCCAACTCAGCCACAACCATGACAACATGTCCAGGGGTTACGCGGTTACCAACACCGACAAACACGATTAAGCAGGGGAAATTCGCTTTACTTCGAAAGTATAGAAACTCACTAGAAGAAAGGCCAAAAGTTTGTGTAACGGACGTTACGGTAGGAGACGTAACTGTTGCTATCCATGAAGGTACGTCACCGAAGGGATTTTTCCGTAATCGTGACGGAGAATCGGATGTTTTCTGGTGAATAAATGAAACTGAATACTATAGGCTAAGCATATAAGGCCGCGAGCCTTGAATGTAGATGGTTTCTATGCCTTACTCGCGTGCCGATGTCACGTCCCATGGCCATTTGTTGAATACTTAAAAACATGGTGACCATGCACAGTGATCAATCTCATCAAAGGCTTAATACAAGCCGAATGATTTGGTCAAGTGTGGCACCACTGCGAGTTATGGCAGTATCGGTTTGACCCGAACTTGTTACTCTCAGTTGATGAGAATGAACGGTTCTGTTTAGCGATCACCAAGCTCGGGACTGAATGTACGAGAGGAAATGGAAAGAGATTAAGGAGCTAAGGAAGAGAAAGAGGACACTTCTTCAGTTATCTGTTACAAAGGTGGCTTAACTTTTAATTACCGTCGCGGATCATACTTCATTTAGTACTCACAATTTTATCACAAGTTTTGGCCCTTCTACAAGAGCCCGAACATTTGCAACACGTGGGTAAAATTTTGCCAAAACTTTGGCTATACTATTATAAATTATCCGAGGTGGCGTAAGATACAGATTGTTCCCAACTGGATATTAACACCAAATTTAGACGAATTTTCCCTACCGTTTTCATGATTTTAACAGTGTATTAATCTCGTAGTACTTTTCTTACCCTGCCAAATGAGCACTTGCTTGAAGAAAACATTTTGCTCTAATATTTTTTTTTCATTCACGAGTACTAGTACGTTTTTAATCTGTACGTATATATATTTGTTTGATTGGAAACTATTTTGAGCTTTAAAATGTACTTTTCTTATGCGTGTATTAACCTGAAACCTGTTTTAGGTTTTCTTGTTTGTCAGGGAAGAAGGCGAGAAGTGTGGAGTTTCACACCGCGTGACCGGAAACTTTAAGTAGGGCAAAAACACTATCATAGTTTTTAAAGGGCAAATAATGTGTAGATTGTTTACACCGAGTACTTCAAATGGTATTATCATGTGGAGACTTCACAGTTAACTTTTGAAAGGCAAAATTTTCACATTTGTATCAAAGAAGTCCACATCAATCTATGCCTTTCCAATGACATGAATGACGTGTCGATGAATTCAAAACCGCCGAGGTAAGACCGGAGAAGGGGCAGAAGTAAAAAGAGAAGCCTGGTATAGACCGTATTCAATATGACGTCAGCCACCAGACATGTTGGTGGACAAGATGCATACATTCCAGGACTACAATACATTAAGCTGTCAATCGATCCATGTTTAGCGATTGCACAGGGATCATTGACAGGTGAATGTATTGTAGTACTGGAATGCGTCTATCTTGTCCACCAACATGGCTGGCTATTGAATAGGTCTATACCTTAATGTGGTCCATGTTCTCGGATAACGAAGTGCGGGGTAATTTGGTTGTTTTTACCGTCAAGGGTCCCAAGAAAGCAATTCTTACTACATGTAGGGAGGAGTAATTGAGGTAAAGCGCCTTACTCAAGGGAGAAACACATTGGCCACAGCGGGGCTCAAACTCACAACCTTTGGCGTGCGAGTCGGGCGCTTTATCCACTGGACCACAGGTGTATAAATGGGTACCGGCATTATTCAATGTCGGGAAGGTAACATGCTCGCTGTAGAGGAGGTGTAGCGAGCCCCCTACAGCAACATTATACGGTGGAGTCTGGCCCAATCGCTTCGAAAGAGAGATGGGCAGTCCGTTCCTGTGTACAGGTCCGTCCCCTTTACCTTTACCTTTACCTTTTACTACATGTATAATAATCAATACAAGTCAACATTGTTTGTCTACGGGGTCTCTTATTGGATCCAACTCCTGTAGAAGTGTAATGGGCTTGGATCCCGGGAAGGGGGAAGGAAACAGGGTCCGTCCTGTTGCACCATTCCGGTTGCAGTCTGCACCTCCTGCTCCAAAAGCCAATAACCCTTTATGTATTCCGGGTCAGCTCCCCCGCTGATTCTGCAGAAGTATGGTTTACATGCGCGTTTGTTTCTAGTATTAATTTCACTTAGCGTGATTAATTTGAATTGGCCAAACGGAAACGGTGCAGAAAAGACGTCCCAAATTAATCGAAGCATAATATTTGGAAAGTTTTCTTTTCCTGCAATTTAAATGCATACATCATGCGTGTTAGCTTCGTGTTACCAGATCGTATGAAAAAGTTTTATTCTCTTATTTAGGTTATTTTTAATGTAAAAAGAGAATATAACAATATATACGAAATACATTGGGGTAATGGTATTTGTAATAAGAAACTGCTAAAAATTGCTTAGCCAAAAAATAACACGTGTAGAGAAAATGCAATATTACGTTAGAGGGCCTGACGTTTCAGTCCTGCATGGCAGGATCTTCATCAAATTAATGATGTCTCTGATGAATGCCCTGCTCTGTAGGATCGAAACGTCAGGCCCTCCAATTTAATATAAACGTGTATTATTTGATCAGTTTCATTTGGTCATATCAACAAGTAAAACTGGCAAAAGGCTCAGCATCAATTCAAAGTTTTCCAATTAGCATTTTCACTTCATGAGATGTCAATGGCAACTTTTTTCTGTGAAGAGCTATCAATTGACAACTTTTACATTAATTTTTTTTTCATTACAATATCGGATTGAATTTAGAAAACAATGTTTCATAAGCTAGTATGCCAAATGATAAAAATGAAAACCATTACATGATTAAAAAAAAATTCACATCAAACTGTGCGACGACAACGCATTTAGTGAGGAGTTCATCGAGGGAAATAGGCAGATCATCTAAAACACAGGCCCGTAATCCTAAAAGATTTTTAACAGTCATTTAAATTAACAATCGTTTATCTTTGAAATAATGAGGATGACGTAACAATTCATTGAAATTATGGATAAAGTGTTCTTTCTTTAAAGTAATATAGATTACGTTAGTGCACAGCGTTATTTCTTTTGGTATAATTTGACAAATTTGGTGCTTTTACCGTAGTTCAAAATATTATCCCAATCCACCTCACTACTTCAGAGATAAAGATTTGTTTTTAAACTAAACAGTTGTTTAACACCTTTTGGAATACGGGTCTTAGATTCTAAAAGCTTGAGTGTTACACTTTTGACGTGGAGCTTGTGGTTAGATTTCACACCCATGTATTTGAATTCTAAACTCATTACGGGCTAGAAATTAAACGCCTTGCAGATTCAGTAACCCTTAATAACGCCTCAATTAAAATATTCTCCGTCGAACGGTTTGGAATCTGGGCCCTTTCGATCAGCGGGCCGGGAGGATCATACATTGCTAGCTCAAACAGTTAAATATCACGAGAAAGAGTTATATATTTTCAGTTCAAAACCATTTCTCTCAAATCTTCTCATTCAAGAAACTTGCAAAATGGATTTTACTTGGAAATCATTTCCAAAATTATTTTATTTTGTTGTGTGTAGACATTTAAAAATGTAATATTTATTACCTACATGTATGGACTCCTTCAAAAATAATCTGCTATGTTAAATTATTCCCAAATTCTACCGAAATACTGCTATTTCACTCGTACTCAATAGTGCAGTGTGAATTATATCAGAAGGAAAAAACATGTTTAACAATGTAATAAGTATATTTTTAAAAATTTAATTTGAAGTTTATTTCGTGTTTATACGCATTTATCATTGTAGAGACGTAAAGCACCGCCACTAAATATATGAGGGGCTTAAAAATCTTCAACTTAAGCTGAAAAAAAAAATCGAAAGTGCACAAAAGTAAATTGAAATATTTGTATAATTATTAAATAGAGAGCAAGAGAAGTAACAATTGATTGATATTAAAATAACAATGATATTAATTCTTACTGTGATGTCTTTACCGATGATGTCGCATGATTGCGTGTGATTTCGAATAATTAACTGGTACAGGGGGCACATACCCGAACTCTGTTGTTCTCCGCGAGCAAGGAAAAAAACGCGGTAGGTAAGAGTTATGTTTTACATTGCGCGCGGACCCGCGAAAAGAACCATGCAAAATGACCAAAAGGTCTCATTTTGCACTCCACTGTGTTTAGGACGATAGATGGACCCTACTCAGAGTGTTGTGTGTTTTGACCAATTCCCATGAGGCCACTAGCAATGTGCCTATACTGTACTGTAACTAAACAACAGGCAGTACTTAGCGGATAAAAAGTGTTCCAAAGACATTTCATAATTCATGCTAAAAACCCGAAGTACTACCGCTTTGTGGGCTAGAAGGGCGGCGTTAAGTTGCGGGTTTTCATGGATTTGAATGAGATTTGTATGGGATCACATGGACCCTATTGAGGTGATGATGAAATTTCCCAAAACTCGTGCATTGTTGGGGTTGACTCAAAAGACCCTCTGGGCCCTGCTTCAGGATGAAATGGGAATGAATGTAAGTGCCACCCCCCCACCATTAAGCTGCGTGGGATTATGTGCGCTGGAGTTGAGAATGTCGTCACTCCATCACCGTTATACTTACGTGTATGGAATAATGCTACTAGAGGAATTCGCCACGAATGCTTGACAGCTTGAATACTGTGATGGTGACGTCACTCAAACTTCAGGCCAGGAGAGTCAGCTTGAAAGGACATGTCTGTGTATATATCACTGAATTTTTACGGACACTGAGGTCTGGCTTTAGCCAAAAACCGTTCTGAAAAGATTATGGTGATTTCGTACGAAAACGAGTGGAGTTACATCATAAAAAACTAGTGAAATGGACCAGAAGGGCCCGGCCGATATGAACATGCGCTGTTTCAACATAGGGAAAGATTTTGCTCGATACATTTGCAAACCCCCAAAATTCAATGTATATTAAACTTATAAGGCAATCAAAGCCAGGTTGTAAGCTGATCGCGGAGACAGACGGAAAGGCGGTTTGTAAACATTGATATAACAGGTACTACGAGGTGCATCATTTTATCGAGATCTGATTAGTCTGTAACAACTCTATTCACACGATTGTACATACACTCACACCTTTACGACCTTAGAAAACCGGGCTTTGCATATGCAGAGCGGTGAGCAGTGGGCGGACCATGCCCAGATGTGTTCATGAATGTGACGCTATCGATCGAGGGACTTTGATCCATGCGGTCACATTCAAAGTCGTATATCTGTCTACGTTTACGGACTCATCTACGTGCGAACATAGTGAGTTAAGTATCGTGGATGAACGATTCTACCAGCGAGATGGTTGGTAATAATATTCTGTACCCAGTTTATTAATTTGCAAGTATTTTGACGATGATTACAACGACCAGTATTATATCCTTAAATTATTGAATTCTTGTTCCAATATAAATATAAATTTGCATAAATGGTAATAGCTAATCATAGGGACATTGGACAAGGTGTAGTACAATACCGTACAATTTTCTATCCTACTTGGGACGGTTGAATGAAAAATCGCGGTTCGCTCTAATTGGAAACTATAGTTATTCAAAATGTTGCACAGATTATATGTGTTTATTGATAGATTTATAATGAACACAAATATTTTCAGAACTAACGTTATTTATTTTTTCTCAGATAATCCGCTTGATGAAATATGAGGACTCACAACTTATAAAAACCACTAAGTTCTGGCTTTTTGGGGTTTTTATCAGCGCAAAGTGTGATATATTAATCAACCATGAAATATTTTGGATGCTTGCCACCCCATATCAGCTCTTGCCAATACAGGAAGTCCCTGTACATATTTGTTAGCATTTAGCGGGAATTCTCTGGATCATGAAACTCACATTCCCTTGAAAAGTTGGCGACAAAAGGTCGATGTTGTGGCTTCAAATCAATTTCTTTGTGCATTCCATGAAGTTAACCTTAGAGCGTTTCCTTTTTAAAACAAACGTTGAACCATGGAAGTTTTTTTTTTTGAACCCCATGGAAGTTATTATTCCCTATAACAAACTTCATTGGTTGATGAACTATCTTGTTTCCCAAAGCATTTTGGGACATAAAAATAGATACGATTTGGCTGAGGAAATAAACCATAGAGGGACGTTGTATGGAAGATAAGTGTATCATCCGTTATACAAGTCCTCATTGTCATATAAGTGACAAAAAGACGTACTCTGCAGGACAAACAGCCAAGTCTTTAGTTAACAGCTTTAAAATTGAATTGAAGGCCCACTTTTAAATGTTAGTTATAATAAGCTGGAAAAATGGACAATAACTTTACATTATTGTCCTGTACTATTTCCAATTACAGGCCAATTGCAAATACGTCATTTTCTCAGCCTTTATAGTGCAGTATTGTTACTGTAATTGCACTGACAATTCTTGACCATTGTACTTTCTAACATAATTTTAACCTTAAAGGGACCTAAGGGCGTGAAAAAATTGGTGACATAATGAAAAGGACCCTTATGAAATCACTTCCACGAGTTTGACAACAACTTGGATGTTTACATTCTGTAAAACATGAAGAGTTCCAGGGGGAGGTGGAACAGAAAAAGCAAGGTGTTCACATCCTGACAGAATTTACAGTGTATCTAGCATGCTTTTTCTTAGACGAAAAATTCAAAAAGCATTAGGAAAGGATTCGACATTGTACTTTTAGGGGTTTGTTAGTAAGATATGATCTGGCAAGTGACGGGATTAGCACATATTCAATAGCATGGTCTGTGAGCTGATGACAACATGTTTTTCAACAGTTTGTAAATGACTGTGGCAGTAATGTCAGCATCCTGTCCAGGAACTGCCACAAACTTGCACCTCCAACTCCACCCCCGGAACCTTCTGTTGACATAAGCACACCATCCAAATTGTTTCAAACGTGGAAGTGAGATTCAGTAAGGGTCCTTTTCATTATGTCAATTTTTTCATTACCATTCTGTCCCTTTTAATGGTTCTCTAGCGCCATGCAAAACATATAAGCGAATCCATGATCCAGCGGTATTGCCATTTCACAAATACGTGAATAAATACCTCTTGTAGAGTTCCCTCTCTACGAAATCATTTTGTGGAAACCCTGTGTTTAGCAAAACAGGTATTCGTATTGGCGTGTTTTGTAGATTAACCCACACAAGGATGGCGTTTAAAGTATATCCCTGGACATGCTGGGAAGAAACAGGTACATACTATGTTATGTCGAATTGCGGTTCTGAGGGTGGACCCAGCTTACTGTAAACAGTTTATGGGACAATATCTGTCATACTCGCTTGAAATATGAAGTTATAATCATAACTTCATTAATGGTTAAACTGTATTTGGAATTTAAATTTCCATTAACCGTTGAATTCCATTAACCTAAATGCTATGCACCATTACCATGAAAACGAAAGGAACGATACAAAAAAAGGCAAAAAAAAGGTAACAAGTCCATTTCTTAGTGAAAAAGATGGATATATAGTGGGCAATTAAGAATGATCGTGTATTTCACCAATGACCCGTAATAAACGTGTTCGAAGGAAAGAGCGGGTAAATGATAATTGAAAAAGTGTTCAAAACAGTCGGTTTTCTACTTTAAAGACAGCCATTTTTGAGAGGCGGGGCCGCCCTCAATTCTCCACAAAAAATGAGTTGTTTTGTTTGTTAAGTTCATTATACACCTAGATTGTTAATATGCCATCCCAATAAAATGACGCAGAACAGAGCTTTAGTGGTTGAAGAAAAAAACTTTCGCCACGGTTGGGTCCGGGCCCTGACACGCCAATACACTCACGAATTCGTCATCGTTTGAAATAAATTGCATTATCATTTTGTTCAAAGGCATATTGTATGCCTTCGGAACAAAATTATGATGCAGTTTGTTCAAAGGCATATTGTATGCAACTAATGCAACTAGGGTTCCTTCATACATTCATTGTGATTACACTTACATGATACATGATAGACCAGTACCTTCGTCTGAACAGAAAACCTTACATATTAAGCTTTGTTGGCGGAATTAAGGCTGTAGAACCTTACTGCTATTATTCAGTGGATACCAACATTATCCCGAATAATGTATTCTTACAACTTCATCATAAGATTGTAGAGAGGGATACGTTGTTTAAATTTTAAGCACAGTTTTGATCATTTTTTTTCCTTTGAAAAATCACTAAAATGCCTTTAACACAATCCCATGTACACCAGATATTAGTAAGACGACTATACCTTCCGATGGTTAAAATGAGGCATGTGATATTTGAGCCAAACAGTATAACATGGTAAGACTGTGGTGGTAGGGCTGAAGAGGGCTAGAGTTTAAATATTTGGAAGCTGCATTTCAATTGGTATTAATGAAATATATGATGTAATTAGCCAATCAGAAATGCCGTATTAAAGGCAAATAGTCACTATGCACGAGTTTAAGTTACAATATGTTAATCCACCAAGGACACAGTTGCACTTGTATATTAACATGACGTTCATGAAATGAAATGCCCTTGTGTGATTGGGTATCATATAGCATACCAAAAAACGGGGTGTACTTTCTTAATTAAAGGCGGGGTCTCGTTAGGGGAAAAGATTGTTAATGTATAGTTTAGGGATAAATAAAATCACGCTAGCGTTTTTCTTGTCATCGCGTTAGGCTATAAATTTGGTGCTAAAACTGCATAGAAACAGTCCGCATAGATATGATTTACGGGTTTATTTTGACCTATCTCCCGAAATACTCTTTTCCCTGGAATTGTCCTTGTTGTTTGTGCTATTAAAACAACAAATTTTGCTGCCGAGTTCGAATTAAGTGGAATTAGCCAAATCAGGAAATGCACATACATGGTACATACATCGTGATATTATCAGGAAGATACACAAAACCGTCAGAAAAAATTATTGTGCGGTTAATCCCGCCACAGACAAGTCTATAAATCATTCAAAAGTCAACGGGGATTTTTGTCCTTTTTTTTCGGGTCAGTGTCTTGTAAACGACACATTTTCGTTCTCGGTAAAACTATTTCTAAAAGGTAAAAGATACAAATTTCTGAAAGGTTCATGAAAGATAAAATCTCTCTGGAAATTTAGCGATTTGAGAATTGAATCTTTCGTTGTTTTTGTTTGTTTGTTTTGTTTTGTTTAATTGCTTTATTTTCTGATCATTTGCCTGATCTTATTATTAGTTTACGTTAATTGGTTAATTTATTGGATGTTATACTCTTCCACGCGTTCATTTTTATCAATAATCTTTGGACCGCAAATGTCACTAGAATTTTAGACGTGATTTTAGATCACTACAATAGAGCTTGGAAGTATCATCATTATAAAACCTCGAATGCGATACACTCTGAAATCTGACAAATTCGAACGCGACTCAATACTACCAGTACTTGGAATTACATGAATTTGAAAAAATCAACGTAGGAGTTTAACGTTGAATTAATGATGTAAGAACTTAAAGACAATTATGGGTATAGACTAGTTCAGAGTATATTTTTTCAAAGGTCACGCTCGCAATTCAATTTGAAAAAACTTCCATATATCCATTGAAGAAAATCAATTATTAATTTAGCAATCCCATAAGAAATTCGTAATTTTAATCGCATAGAATCACAGGCACACTGATTGGTTTGAAAGCAAGCATTTGATATAACGCCACAATGCAAGATCGGAGTCAACTAAAATTGGGAGTTTACTTTCCAAGGATAGTGTGACCACTGATAAATCGAGAAGGGTGTTTACATTACGAAAGGCCACCTTTAACCAACCGTTGAGCAAAAGTCACTATAACGTTCGACACATAATACCAAGCCCGTTACAAAGTTGAAAACGTAGGTTTAATCACTCACAGTGAAGACTCTGTTTTCATAAATTAAAGTGAAAACTGTTTTAACTGGTTTAGCGGAATAACCGAGATGGGCTTAATTAAGTTCTTGACGCTCATTAAACACGGTTAAAACGTTTAAAAAACGTGCACGTTTTTATGTTGTATATTTCTCCATGATTAACACTGTAAAAAAATACCTGATTATAGCCTTCCCAAGTAAGGGCCGTCTAGTTGCACCGATGGTTCTACATGATTCACTACTCAATTGTGAAAATGCACATAAATTTAACCTGGGACTATACTACTATTATACAGCGTTAGCATTATGAAAAAAGTATCAGGCTATTTATATACACACAGGCATAATATTTCTAGCCGCCTTTTCTCGATATCGTATCATTATACGTTACATAAATATGGTACTTTGTTATATGACAAAAAGGAAAAAAGGTTTTTCTTTTTATTTAAATATATTTTTACTGTACAAATATGTATTGAGTGTCGTCATTTGTATGAGTTGTCTACTCTTACAGGATTTTGTATACATTTCTAGAATAATACTACGTATACAGACATCCATATCGGCGATATATAGTTTAATCGAAAGGGGTTACCATATAGGTGGCTTGAGTGCCTGTTTTGATGGCCTATTTTTCAGAATACTATAGTCTTTGGTTGGTATATTCTGAAAGGGATACTAACTTTAGACCTGTGTGTAACCAGGTAGTCCTACAGAGAGGGACCTTTTTTTTTCAACATACTCTAAAAGTGTGCTGTAACGGGTGAGAAAATTCCTCATGGATGGGCTGTTCCAGCCCATCCATGAAGAATTTTCTCACCCGTTACATTTAACTTTCACAGTATTTTGAAAGGAAACAAGGTCCACTCTTGTAGGACTAACCCTAGTTTAAACCCAGGTCTAAAGTTAGTCTCCCTTTCAGAATACCAGCCTTTGTTTTTTATCTTCATTAAAGGTTTTCGACGATTCTGAGAGGACGTACCGTTTACCCAGGAAATTACAACTT
Organism: Ophioderma brevispina; assembly: GCA_023653785.1. Classification (NCBI taxonomy): domain Eukaryota; kingdom Metazoa; phylum Echinodermata; class Ophiuroidea; order Amphilepidida; family Ophiodermatidae; genus Ophioderma; species Ophioderma brevispina. The sequence continues at coordinate 62,323 of JAMKCH010000898.1, read as the reverse complement.
TTACCAGACATGATTGAGGCCAACATTTTTACATGGCATCACCTGCTATTAAAGAGACATGAGGAGATTTCCAGAAAGAAGCGCCCCCAATTTTTCTCGAACCTAGGATTTTTACATATTTGGAATGCTTACCAATGTATTAGATCACACCTGAAGTGAATAAGTCGAATACGCCGTCTTTATGTAATAAGATGATGATTTAGTAGTTTCTGTCGTGCACGACAGAAAGCGGTCAAAGCATGGTTTTCTATGGGGAACGATTACGATAGCAGGCAAGTTCAAAACAAGGTTTGCGGTTTTCTTTTGCACCTGTTTGTCCAATAAACCTTCCATCGTTCTCGGTAGGTGGTCAGGCTACAACCGATCCAGTGAAATTTGAGAGAAATTAATATCATAAAAAATCTCCTCCTGTCACTTTAAAGGCCGACACAGAGATTTTGAAATATACCCTTTTCGTGTATTAATTTAAAAAAAGCCTGCCCCAGAACTAAAGATAATCACCTAAAATGCTCAATTCCAAATTTTGAGATGAATTGGAATTTTCGTTTTGATGCAGTAAACATTTATGTGTAGTATAACAGTGCCTTAGGATACTGTGTATAACAAAAATTCCGGATCCGGAATTTTATAACAAAGTTGGGACTTTCTATATGAAGGACTTTGATTTGGGCTTATTAGTATATGGACGAGCATTATGTACGTGCAAAGAACACGATTTGTTTGAAAATTGAGGGCGCACTCCTCGGGAAATCTCTGAGTCAGCCTTTAAATTTGAAGATCGAATAGCTTCGAATGTCATCAAGAGAATCCGTTCTTTGGAGTGAACCGGTAACTTGTTGGATGAACATTAAAAAAATATCCTGCAGTGGTGTTTGCGTGAAATAAGAGGAGCGTGAACCCTAAAATTGGGACGCTAGATTGAATTGTTGGATTGTAGGCAACACGAAGTGCCAGAATGTGTCATACAAGCAAAAACGTATAAGTCTAATTGATCTGGCACATTTCCATCTCCAGCACATAGTCAAGATTTCATAATGACCATCAAACATTAACGCAGAGAAAATTAAATCAATTTTAATTAATCTACCACATTTTGAAGCTTTTATCTCAGTGCAATAACAAAACAATTACATATAATAATTAATCTTCTCCACTACATTTACGGCTTTTTGTGGGCCGCCAGCTATAGCTGGCAGGACCACTTAGCAATCCGTTGTGCGTGTGTATGTATGTGTGTATGTATGTGTGTATGTGTGTGTCACAAATTGTTAAGTTTTTTTTTAAATTGACCTCAATTGAAAAGTTTAACTTCAATTGGAACCAAACTTCTGTCATAGGTGCACAACGGGATCCCTCATATGTTGATGAGGTCAAAGGTCATGTTGAAAGGTCAAAGGTCATGTGAGGTCAAGTTGAAAAATGGGCTAAAATGTAAAATTGATCTAAATTGAGAAAACTTGAAGTTCATTGGAACCAGGTTGTCATAGGGGCAGTGCACCATGCGATCCCCTCATATGTTGATGGATCAAAGGTCACGTGCCAGGGTTAAAGGTCATGGGGCGGCCCACAGCTTATATTTTTTGAATATAGCGAGCGCGAAAGCCGAGAACCGCGAAATTCTAGTTAAATTTATGAATCAATGCATCCTCTCCAAACGAAACTATACCCTCAACAATAGACAATATGCAACATTAGTGAAGTGACTCGAATAAAAAATAAGGGACTATAAAAAATAGCCGACGATGAATTCTTTTGACATCTCAACGCAATTAAGCCTAAAAGATTTACGAATACAAATAAAAAAAAAGTATATAAATAAATATAAATATCTTACATACGTTTCCATTTCTCCGACATTTTTGTTTGAAAATATATCTTTTTTTAAATCTTTCTTAAACAAAAATACAATTTGGATAAATAAATAAATAAATAAATAAATAAATAAATAAATAAATTCATTTTTATTCAGCAAATAACATTATACATGTCATTGAATTATTTTAAAGCTATATGTTAACCTAACAAAATCCAAATTTGAGTAATTTTTACTTCATTATTTGTAAAATTTTATAATGCCATGAACATTAGGAACTAAACTGCCATAATAATAATAATAAAATTATATTGCTGATTTCCACGATTATCTTCCTCTGGCAGCTGCATAAAACTGATTGTAACGCCCACATACACGTGCAATTTTTGTATGTATGCATTATTTAAAATCTGCATGGGAACGTACTTCATATTTGTTTAAGGTAGGGGTGGGCAACCTTTTTAGCTCAGCTCAACTAATGGCCACCGATTCAATAAAAATACGAAATAAATTTACGGAGTCAAAATTTCACAGACATTTTATGAGTGTACTTCTAAAAATGTTAAGCTCAAATCGCGACAGGGCCACTTGCTACTGAAAATCAGATACTAAAATCCGGTGTAAAGGAGATGGGTCCGCCGGGAGCCATAGTCTGGGCTCCATAGACGACAACTGAATGAAAAGTGAAACTAATGTTGCGTGAACTTGAGTCAATTGAATCGAATGCCCTATTCTTCACCGTTGTAGGTGGACTATGAGTTCGGAGGACCGAACACACTTTGTATAATTTGCAGAAAAACTGCATGTATTGATTATGGGGCACTCATGTCACCAATAGATAGGAATGTTTTGTGTCAAATCCTAAATATGAAGAAGGAAGATTAGGAAGATTTTCAGGATTGGGGGCCCAGTCAGCCTCCGCGAGCGCCGAGTGGGGACGGTGCGTGAGGGGGAAAGCTTTGGAATTCGATGTTTTGGTTAAAAAGAGTTAAGATTATTTGGGGAGGCTCAAGGGTATTTGAGCCCCCCTCCCCCACAAAATTAATGGGGTGCCCAGCCCCCCCCCAAGCCCCCCCCTTCCTAAGCCTATGAAGTAAATGGACGACAAGGAATCGGATACAAATGACGGAATTTTGGTAAAGGGCATACTTTTGAAAGCATTCATTGAATTTGGCATTATTTGCATTTATCCCTTTACATTTTTATATAAAATGTTAATCATGAAAACATGATTTTTTACATCCTGAGAAGAATCTCAAGGTGGTGTCTCCTATCTTTTTTTTTTTTAAATTTAAACTGATTAGTCTCGATTTGTCCCAGGCTGAGGAAATAGGTAAAAATCATAATAAAAGAGGGCAAGATCAGGTACTAAAATTTTCTTTAAAATCAGCCTTACGATTGAGGTAATGATGAACCCGCATAAATATGCATGATGAGTAAAGAGTTTTTGAACCAATTTTTACCCAAGCTCTAGAGCATAGGCCATATAAAGACGAAATGGTGAAAATAAATGGTGTCTTGGCAAAAATAGACGCATCTTGTGGAGAAAGTTTTGAGATACGTGTCTCGTAAGACACAAAGACATGCCTCCATACAAGACATGTCCAAATGTCACGTCTATGCGAGACACTCAAACATGCATGTCATATTTTCATGCAAGACACTTCGGATTCGTATAGATCAGTTAACAGCAATGTTTGTAAACATGTTAGTGCCTGGTATCTTGAAATAGGTCGGTCTGACTGTTACACAATGGGCAATTGTATCTGTTAGAGTTTTAATACTATGGGCCATAACGATTCGCAGGAATGGATTCGCAGGCAACAAAAGAAGTGACATAGGATGTTAACTGGTTTATACAAACGTGTCTTTTGAAATCAGTTTAAGACATGCATGGCTTGATGGATAGCATGTTTTCGCGTCTTAAAGTGTGTTTTAAAAGGGCATTTTTGGTGATCCACAACCTCATCCCCCGACGTACTTAAAACGAGTTGAGATTTTTATATCATCTAAACCGTTAGCCTTAGTATTCCATGTGTACCTAATCTTACGTGCAAATTCTGTCGTATCTGTATGAAATTCGCAATTTTGTAAACGGACAGAAATTACAGCACAGTGGCCTATGGGACTGGGGGAAACAAGCAAATGCTCATAACACAAAACCGCAAGATCGGGATCAACTAAAATTTTGTGAATAAGCTTGTGAGACCTAGTGAACCATGAATAAAACAGAATGTGCTGGAATCACGAAATCTACCTTCAATTGTGTGGTTTCTATTTTCTTTATTTCTATTGCGGATGTACATTGCCAAGATATGTCTTAAAGGTGCATTTCGTGATCATAGCATCTCATTTTTGGTTTATGGTTCACAATATACGTACAAGAAAAGGCTATTCCAAAATTTGAGTTGATTCTGACTGTGCGTTTTGGTATTATGAGTAAATCTTGTATCACTGTGCCCCATAGGCCACTGTGTTGTAATTTCTGTCCGTTTACGGACAGAAAATACAAACTTACGAATTTCTTCCAGAGTAGATCGAATTTGCACATAAGATTTATAGGCACACGTACTATACCTAGGCCAATGGTTCAGATGATATAAAAATCTCAAATTTGTTTAGGTAATTCGGGGGACGAGGCTGTGGATCACGAAATGCCCCTTTAAATAGGGTACCAATACACAATTTTACAGTGTGGCGCTTCTGAAATACATAAATAGCAGATAAGAAGCTGAAGTACTTCTTTTCATTTTTTTACAAATTCAATCAGCTTTAAACATTCCTCTAACCACCTGGAAAGAGAATGCATTAGTATTTATCACATACAAATTAACACACATCCACTCACCTCCAGAGATTTCTTCACGCCACTGCAAGAGAAAACTATACCTCAAAACAGGAAAGGGAAGAAATCTATATTAATAATGGAGAAAGGAGGTTATTAATAGATCTATTTCCGGTATTCCTTGAAAGAAAGGCCAAGGGAATGTGCCGTGATGTCATTCCATGCATCCCCGGGCTTTAATGTTACCTGAGAAAACTGAATTTCTTTGAAAACCGTCTGAGAGAAAATGCTTTTACAAAATGCAAACACAGAATTGTAATACATGTGTGAGAATTTGACTTTTTTCGTCTCTCCAATTGTAAATACGTGTCTATTTTATGGCACATTTAAAAACAAAATGGTATTCCAGAGAAAGCGGTATTGCTATATCGAGTTTTTAAAAATGGCTAACAACACAATAGAAAAACAATTGGGAAGGAGGGTTGTTTTTCAAATACTTAGACAAGCAAAATATTTTAAATAAAACTGGCAGAAAATGAATATTTGACAGATAAAAATTAAAGGGGCATTTCGTGATCCACAGCCTCGTCCCCCGACTTGCCTAAAACATTTTGAGATTTTTATGTCATCTGAACTGTTAGCCTTAGTAATCCACGTGTGCCCAATCTTACGTGCAAATTCGGTCGCATAATAAATTCGCAATTCTGTATTTTCTGTCCGTAAACGGACAGAAATTACAGCACAGTAGCCTATGGGACCGTGGGAAACGAGCCATTTCTCATAACACAAAACCGCAAGATCGGGATCAGCTAAAATTTTGAGAATAAGCTTTTTTCAAGGATATCTAGTGATCAATGAATAAAACAGAAGGTGCTGACATCACGAAATACACCTTTAATAAGAACTTTGGAGTCACACGCGTTTGTTTGTTTGTTGATTTTTAAATTCATTTATATTTCGCTTACCTTTATGGAAGAGTAGACAACACTTCTTTTATTGTACACTGTAAAATGAAATCATAATATTGATTTTACAGTAAACATTGTGCAGCAATTCTGCAAACAAAGTACTGTAAAGCTTTACAGTACACTGTAAAAATTCAAATTTGTATAAATGCTGTAAAAATTGAGTTTAAAATAAAGCTCTAATTCTACATTTATGAAATAGTAAAGTTTACAGGATGACTTTAGTGGTGTGCTGTCAATTTTACACCACTTTCACGGTTATTTGCATTATGTTTACAGAGAATTTTGTGGACACAACATCATTATCATGTTTATATATTAAATAAGTGTATTATACTTGAGGACGGACTTGAAAGGGCACTTTAATTAACTCCGTCAGTCTAAAGAAGCGTGATTAAAAACCCTTCTAGAGTTTTTACGCCTACGAAGTTTTGTGCCAATATTTAATGTAATTTTCAATTGATACTTTGCGCTCCTTTTCATACAAAAAACAAGCACCCACCGGTGTATATAGTATAGGGCAACCAAAGCATCCCTTCAGCAGAGAAATACAAGCAGCATATGACGTCAGAAAGCCACAGATACTTGATTTGGTACCAATAAATGGCTTTGGTTCTACATTTTCAATCGTACAAAAAATCAAGTTACAAAATATCTTATTATGTCAGAATGAGGTCATAAAATGTCGAATGGAAGCTAAACTGTCAATTTCCATAGACACACAGCGTAGATTCAATTTTTCACCAAAAAGGAAGTTAGAGAATTGGAAAGAAGAAACTCTAAGCTCTCCTGTTGTACCAAATTTATATGATTGGATGTTTAATGGAACACACCTCCCTAGTTGGGTTTGTGGTTACAAAAATGGGTCAGGCGACAATGGTTAAGAGACATTACATGTTCAGCCTTTAAACATGTTTTAGTCAACGTATACTTAAAGAATATTTTTTAAATACCGTATTACCTTTTCCGCAAAGAGCCAGATGCTATTACACTAAAGGGATTTACATTATCCTAAAAAATAAAGAAAATGCACTTTTCTATTCTATATATAATAACGTCTATTGTTTTTTTACAATTATGGTGTCCCGTTGAAAAGAACAATGTTCACAGTTTTAAAAAGTGAAACTCGCTTCAGGACTAATACTGAGAGTGGTTCAGTGATGGCCATTTGCTGGCTAATTGGATGAAAAAAATTAGATTGTGTATTGAGAGCAACTAGCAAAACGAAATGATTTATACAATGTCAAATAATATCCATTATTTCTACGTATAAGCTATACTGTTTAATGAGCTTGGTAACGGACTTAACGCTATGACTGCATGCATAGAATTATGGCGTATATTTGACATTGGAATATAATCATTTGTTTGCAGTGGTTATAAGTCCAAAAACAGGTAAGAATATCCTTTTGTTACCGTGGAATTGCCTAATGCTTTTGTTATCTTTGGCAGCACTCATAACGTAACGATGAAAATTTGAGTTCAAACGCGGCTATGTTCAGTTATTGTTTCCAATAAAATTAGCAAACTCAGCAACATAAAATGGCCTATATCTTTCAATATTACGATTGTTGCTGTTTGGGGAGCGTTTACCGCGTTTTTATTTATTTATTTATCAAGTATTCTGTGTTATTTATTTATTCTATTTATTTATTTATTTATTTATTTATTTATTTATTTATTGAATTATTATTTTTTTAAATTTTGAGAGATTTGTTTCAATTAATAATTGACAGCGATAGTGTTGTTTATATCATATTTTTAACATTCATATCTATATCGTTTTGCTCATATTTTTTTACGGAACGAAACACATGTAATGCTTGTGTTCGGGAGACAACGTAAGACTAGTGATAGGCAATAAGCAGCTTTAAAAAAAACGTATCATGTTTTAAAGAGCGAAACAGTGCGTCAACTAGCCGGGCGTAGGTGTCATGATTCCACTAGCATATTGAACTATGTTTTTCTAAATCTTTAACGGCTCAAAATGTATCGACGAAAAACAGGAACTTAACATGTTACAGTGCTAGTTAACAAAACCGAACGAACCTTAAACCAAGGAAACATAATTCATACAAAAATGCATATCGACATTATGGGTTGAAGTATCATTCTAGTTACTTTCAATGAGAAAATTCGTTTTTGTTCTAAACTAACTAAAATAGCTTACCTTATTACGGCCACTTTTACATTCGCCCTTTTGTTCCCGCAAACTCCCGCGAGGATACACCCGGCCCCCTGTTCTCTTCCCCCGGTATATCGTCTGGGTCACTTGTTTCGTGCATTCCTTCCTTTTTCCGCTTGCGGTTTTACCCTGTTGTCCATCTTCTTCCCCTGTTATGTATCCTCCGCCTTCTCTTGCGATATGGACTGGAGGCACCGAAAGGGGGGTGGGACAGTACGCTTCCGGACCTTTTCAGTCGCGCCCCACACGCAGGATATGGGACATCCACTGAGTTAGTTTGCCCTCCCCACTTTCGCGTGGACTGGGAATGTCACAATTTTGTTAATTTCCGAGGCTGGACTTGCCCATTAACCCACATATTTATATATTCAGGAGATCCATTTTTATTTAAATTTCAATGGCAAAAGAATCCCGCAGTTTTTTCTTTTAACATTGAGGCTGGATCTTGCCAGTATTTCGTAATTTTAGGATTTCTGAATCCATATTTTTTTTTTATTTTGGTAACTTTTTGGAGACTGAAATCGCACATGACGAACCTGAGATCTGAGTTTTTTTAGTTTCAATAGTTTTTATAAATTTGTAACGCATATAGGATATGGAACAATTGTCTCAATTAAAAGTGCTTAATAACTTAATAAGTAGGGATTAAAATCATAATTAAAGGAACACGAGAGACTTTCTGTATTTTTAAGAGCGGTTCATTTCGATCACTTATTGGTCACTCAAATTCACCATTTTGCATTTTGGCGTGATCCCTTCAATAAGATACTATCCTTAATTAATCACTCCATAATCAAAACCCCACGCCTCCCTCCGGGTGACTCAAACAGCACGGCGGGCAGTGAAATACGCCATTCCTGAAAACCCGTTAAAGCTGGTACAAAAAGCACATTTTAAAAACCGCCTACGGAGATATTAAATTCCAGGCCGTAAACCAACTAGCCCAGGCAAAATAATTTATAATTTTCCCGTCAGTGGCGTCTAAAACAAGTCCCTTTGGTTTTCCAACAAGTTTTTCACTAAAAAATAATTGTGTTTTGTAAATGGCGAGTAGTACCCTAATGAATAAAAAAAATAAGGGAAACTTCAACAACCATCCATTTTTATCAGCCTAACTGACAAATCAAGCATGCCGATGGAAGCAAGATAGCGACTGTATTCTCATCAACATAAAATTTCCGGCGTCTATACCACTTACTTCAATTTTAATATGCATGCAGTTTTGCTAAAGAAAATCAAACTTGGGAAAACAAATCATACTTATCACACGAAAGCTCGGAAACACAACCCCAAAAGAGAACAAAAGCTCCAAACATCAACACAAACCACTCCACTTCCCAAAAAATCTATAATCGCCGTTGATGGCTCATATCCGTCCATTTTTTCTGTCATTACTGTAAATTACTTGATGTTTAACTACCCACGTGCGCATTATTTCCAACAACACTTCACGCGTGTGCTGCACGTGAAACGTGCCGAAGGCGGGAAAACTGGTAACAATCGGTCGATTCTGTCGTCTGCCCAAATCAACAAAAATGCTTCCAAAATTGGCTTTCGGTCCATCTATCTTTATTGTCTTGAGGAACCATTTGCGCACTTTCACACGTGCAATCGTCCCAGCGGGTTATTCCAAATAGGGTCCCATCTTTACGGCAAGTTCAAAATACATCTAGATATCGCTAATCATGGGGAAACCTTTTTATGATAAATAATTATATGTCCTCTATGCTCCAAGTTTTAAATATACCTATGTTTATTATTATTATTATTGTTGTTGTTGTTATTAAGTGTTTTGAAATATCCGATGTTGTTTATTACTAAAAACGGACGTCTGGTTTCAAGAATGACTCTTTAACCGGTAGCCGTTTTGTACAGTTACAATAGGAAACACCAATATCCTAACAGTCCTAACACTTGTGTTCAAAGTGTTCCTACACTGTTACAAAAAAGGTTTTAAGAAGTGTTCAAATTGTTGACAAATCGGTTATTAGTTTATTTATTTATGTATTATTTATTTATTTATTTATTTATTTATTTATTTATTTATTTATTTATTTATTTATTTATTTACACACACACTGTGCACACAATTTCAGTGATCTAAGTGGCTCTCCTGGTTCTTGTTCAGCACTTTCAGACACATGCTATTGCATTCTCGCCAAAAAACATCAGGTTTTTCGAATTGGTGGACATTGAGCCTGCCATACATGCCGCGGGCTGGCAATTTCTTGAAAAGGGAGGTCCCCAAATTGGGGTCACATACTAAAAAGGGGCTCCCTTTAACACTAAAATATGGAGGAATCTTGTTTAATTTCAAATCTATGCACTCAAAATGTCATATTGAAAACAATGCGCGAAATGGTCTCACTTGCATTTCAATTAAAAATGATTGGCATTTATATCAACCTTGATGCGTATATAAGGGGTATCATAAATTAGGAAGCCTGCCTTGGCAGAATGTCGTAAATTTACGGCTAACTGAAATACTAACTGAAAGCGCTTAGAGGCCAATAGCATAAGGCGTCTATATAAAATCGCTGCTATTATTATTATATTCAATGTTTCCCACAAAAAGATCAATGGTAATCAGTTTTTGTGTAAAATATGCACAGTTTAAAAAATGTTCATGTAAAATAACGGCGGTTTGACTGGCAACTGAGACTCGCAACAGTTAAATGACGTTTTTTTAAGCAGTTACTTGCATTTTCTGAGCCTTTTACAGTATTTTGCACGTCTAGAGTCCCGACAGACGTTAAAAAACCCGTTTGTTAAGACATTTTAACAGTGTGGGGTGTTTAAATATTAACCTAGTAACTATAGTTATGGGTGAGGACACAATTAACAAATTCTTTAGTTTTTTACACACGCATGTAATGTGTACACAAATTTACACAATTTGTTTAATTTTTTTCTTACATAACTAATTAAAGATTCATACGTTTACCATCTCATATTGAAATAACCTTTTTTTAACACATGCAGATTTACAGTGACTAGGATTTGTTTCCGTAAAGCATTAATTATTTTATGCTAATTAGTGTTATTACAACCAACTGCACCCACCCCACACCTACACATTATACAACACACACGCACACATATTCTCCGTGTATACATCTCCGAACTTAAGTTAAAGTTCTGTTTATTTTATTGAACGAAAAAAGTGTCTTGAAATTTTGCTGGCAACCTCTTTATTTTCGTTACGTACTCTGACACCCCCACCCCTCCTCAAACATGCTAAAATAAACTTCAACTTGAGTTTGGATAGATAGATGTGCACGTGGGTGTAGATGTGCGCGTCCTATGTGTAGGTGTTTGGTTGATGCAGATGGTTGTTATCACACGAATTAGCACAAAATATTTATGCTTTACTGAACAATTTCCGTATTTTTATGGGAAATATACGGTATGTTTCAATTTACGAAGTCCGTAATTTTGCGGATATTTCTGACCATGCTGGCTGTGTGTTATCAATGGGGAAGGCAAGTCATAAAATAATAATAATAATAATAATAATATATAATAATAATAATATATATAATAATAATTGTCACTTATAAAGCGCTACAACAAAGTATCTAAGCGCTGTACATAATCACATAAACACACCAAAAAATACAGTTTCTTAATCTATAAATTAAATGAATAAACTAAATATAAACCCCCGGTATAAACCGAATGATTTTAACATTTCAATTTGAAAACAGAAAGAAAGGGGTTCAGCATATGACGAATTGGCCACACAAATAAAAAATGTATGTCTTCAGTCTAGTTTTTTTTTAAATTGGAGACAGTTGGTGCATTTCTTCTCACAACCACCGGGAGGCTGTCCCACATACGGGGAGCTGCAATGGCAAAAGCCCGGTACCCATACATAGTCTTACTTCGTGGACCAGCACTAAGAAGACCTTTCGACGATGAGCGTAGAGAAAATACGTGGATTATAATTCGAGAGAAGTTCCTCGAAGAGTACTTAGGAGCAAACCATTTTCGTATCGTACAGGGCTATGAGGAAGATTTTGAAACGGATGCAGTCTTAACTTTAACCAGTGTAGGGTCTCTGCTGTTGAGTTTATGTACACGTTTGTAAAGGTGCAATATGACTGCAGGAAGACCACAACAACAGAGAATTATTACCAAGGGGGTGACACCATCAAAACAGTCGTCCGTCTGGGCGCTGACATTTTTGATATTGCACGGAATAATAATTATGAGTTTGCGGTGCTTGTATACACACATATGTCAATTCGATACACCACAATGCCAAAATATCAGTGTTGGATGTTGGGTGCCTATGGGGTGGTTAAATTTTGTCCTACCCATGGCACACAACAACGAATGTGGAATGGACACTATCAGTCGTCTTGATTTAAATAAACGGCCTCAATGAATAAATCTTTTCACCTAAGCGCGCATTTGCATCATTATCGGAGAAAAAATGAGTATTGGCACAATGACCAGGTAAGGGGTACACTATTATTAAACCTGGCCCATCAAAACATTACATTAATTTGTATCACTACCGATTAGTTGATATGCAAAGCGGCACCCACAGTATGTGGAAGAAGCGAGGCAGCGATTACTTTCTATTGTTGGTACTCTATGTTTTCTTTGTGGTCGGCTCAAGAACATGCGAGACGATGAATTGAATTATTTTAAAGATTACGTAACGGTTTGCCTCTCTATCTATAGAGAACCCCCTATTGATTATTTTAAAGTCTATTCTATGGAGCTTACAAAAACGTGAACTCAAGCGTTTCACAATGTGGTAGTTGATCTAAAACCTTACGGTCCGTCCAATTGGTAGATTCCAAAGACCCGCACTCTTCTTATCTATTGGTCTAAAGTTGAACACAAAAAGTGTCAAAGTGACACGGGGAAAATTGTTAGCCGGAAGGTGCGGGGAACCACACAAATATGTCAAAACGACACGAAAAATGTGTTCAAATTGAAAAGACACATGAAAAAGTTTTTTAGAAATCACTCAAAAATCCGCAATCAAAAACTTTAAAAAAAAATGTTGTAAAAAAGAATCGGAATAAACAACCATCAGTATCAAACTGAATAATTTCCGTGTCAAATTGAATAGATTTTTATGTCAAATTTTAACACATTTGGGAGGTTCAAAATCAATCGGGAAATTTGACACCAAAAAGAAAATATACACAATGCAAATTTGGGAAGTGTGTATCATTTTTATTCATGAACTAGTGAATGCAAAACAGTGAATGGAACACAGTATAATTATGTATTGTGCATAAAAACGTGAGAATGCAGCTGCATTGCTTGCACTAAATAAGTGCCATAAGTTTTTCCTGTCAAACATTATGATCCGTGGTGTTCGCGATCTTAGATCACATGATCAATTATACAGTCTGATGGCCAATCACGATCGCAAGATTTGCTATTAACAGTGGACAACCAATCGCATCGCTTGCGGTTTGATTGATTCGGAAAGTTTGTTAAAGATTTCTGATTTATTTCCGATTCGGAAAAAGAAGTTTCACACTTTTCCACCTCATAACGACCAATAAATTGGTCACTCTTGACACAAAAAAGTGTCAAAAATAAATGACACGGGAAATTTGACAAATTTCAATTAAGAGTGCAGAGCGTCTGGTGTTCCTAATGTGATCCTTCATTTGAAGTGTCCTGTCCAGTGTAACACCAAGATCCTTATCAGAGTCTGCAGTGCTCTGGCTCAACCCGACCACATAGCTGTAGACTGGAATGAGTGCGATGCTTAGAGAAAATGAAAAAGCACCACACTCCTCCTATCGAATCATTCAGTATAAGCCCCTGGTAATGGCCCAAGATCTTACATACACCCAGAGACTCAACTTTCTAATTTGTTAATTAATACGCTTCAGTTATCTTGGATAACTGCAGTACTAAATACAGTTGTGTGTCATCTGCATAAATCATGTATAATTCCACTATGTGTACCAATCACGTCACTCAACGGACCAGTATATAGGATGAAATCAAGGGGTCCCTTGACAGATCCATGTGGGGTACCGCAAGGAAGGATATGAATGTCTTAAAGCTTATCATTCACAACAACAGCTTGGGAACAATTAGCAGATCAGTAAGATATGATTTAAACTATCGTAACACAGTGCCCCCAATGCCGTACCGACTTTGCAGACGCTCAAAAAAGATGGAATGGGTGATGGTGTCAAATGCGGCAGAATAATCAAGCAAAATCAAAACTGCTTCATTGCCCTTGTCTAACGCCAAAAGCAGATCATTCACTACAAGAAGCATGGCATAAAAAGCATAAAAAACGACTCTAACCAGCTCATATGTGGGAAACTTCTCGAAAGAAAAAATATGACAATCCTTAACGTGATTTCCAATTCAATTATAAAGTATAGAGAAGGATATCCAACTAAAATAAACGCCTTCAATAAACATGTACAAGTACTTATAATTTTAAATACTAAGTGTTAGAAGCTAAGCATTTCGGCCTGCATTCCAAAAAGATGTTTAACAATCGTTTGACTGAACAATCGTTTATCTTTGACGTTGTGAGGTGAATAAGTAACAATTCATTAAAATTCTGAAAAAAATAGTAATAAATGTTTTGCTGAAATTTTTTGGACAAGTTTGATGCCTCTACCGAATCTACCTCACTACTTAAACAAGTGTTAAACACCTTTTTGGAATCTAGTCATAGAGGCTTATAATCTAAACATTAAGAATTTAGCATCTCAACATTTAAACGGCATGGATTTATTGTGGGTGTTTACTTGTGCGTTATAGTACTTGGTAAAATGTAAAGGTGGAAGGGAAGGCCTTTTATACTCTACTGGTAAAATATTTGCGTTATGCATCTCAAAAGTAACGCACACAAACACAAGTGTTTAGATTGAAGCACTTAGTGATTATATTCTAAGCACTTAATGTTCAGATTCTAAACACTTAATAAAAGAGTCTAAATACTTAGACATGTTTATTGTGGCCTTTATTTTATCATTATGTGTTTATTTTAGCATTTAGGTAGATTGCCTTTTACGTAAAATGTAGAATTAAAGGCGTTATTATTTTGTCTTTGTATTTTAATGTTGAAAGACTTCTCAGTCGTCAGCTAGGGCATGCACACCAGATTCCCCGTTGACAGTGATGTGTCCCCTAAACATGGCAACAATGCTGCCAGATAAAATCTAGTATCAACTTTTGTGACTTTCTATTATTTGTAATTTTCATGATTAATTATTCTATGTAGTTTTTACCAATATGTGGTTCTCCCTTTCACTTATTCTTAGGCCCAGGAACGCCCAGAGGCGTGTATGTTGCCTTTGTCGTTCTATAAGTCTTTGTTAGAAAAGCATAAACACCTGGATTTACATACATCTGTTTGTAAATTTTCACAAAAATGGTAGATTTATAGGCCTAATTCTTATATAAAATTAAATCGTATTTTGTTTATAAAATTGATTATTAGTAGTAATATTTTAAGGATGTTTAAAGCATTGTCATATTGACAGAAATCTTTCCGTTTATTTGATGTGGCTAACAGCTGGTTTAAGGTTTGTGATATGTGATTTTTTTTAAGAAAACCCCAAAACAACATTAAAAAACATTTTTCATTCAATTTCAGTTTATGTTACGTTTAAATTCGTCCCGAAAAAATCAATTTGCTGTTTGTTATGGCCAATTTCGTCTTTGCTCAAATATTTTCAAACATTGGTCACTTATTCTTGCATAATGTTCACAGTTATTCGTATAATTCTGTCCAATTTCGACTCGACTATAGGTAAATTGTCAATTGTTAAAAGCAGTTTGGCCGTTGTGCAAATTAATTTAATAGAATTAGCATTGCATTTCGTCCCGTGTGCCATCTTCAGTAGAAAGCACTTAATGCGTGCATGTATAGGCTTATAACCTACTTAAGTTATAACATTTAATTTCTATTGTTCTTTTGTGGATCTTCAGTGTTTTCTTATTATTATTTTTTATCAATTTTCAGATTTATTCTATTTTTTTTCAAATTTGTTTTTCATTTTACCGTTTCTTATATATTTCCCATTTCTCTCCACTCCCCTTTTTTGCCCTTTATTTATAAAAAAATCCAGCTTCTGTTTAGGAAATAAATAAAATATTCTATTTATTTCTAGTAAGCTAGGTATACCGGTGTGAAAGCAGATATAGTCCGGTGGGAGCCCGGCATAGTCCGGGGCTCCATAGACGATAACGGAATAGACCGTGAAACTAATGTTGCGTAAAGAGTTAACTGAATCGATTGCCCTATTGTTCACCATTGTTCCTGGACTATGAGTACGCCGGACAATGGTTACTTCTACACCGGAACAAAATGAATTTGGTACTGTGACAACTGACAAAATCTCAGTTTGATACAAGAAGGCCTGTATAACTAGCTTGTGCTTCAGAACACACGACAAATTTCATTGATAAAAGAATAAAAATATTTGACCAAAGACGAAATACATTTGTGAATGCGGCAACTGCCATAAGATGGGACGAACTACAGGCAATATCGAAACAAAGTGACCATACAATGAAAATAGGTGGACAAATTTGGGAAATAAATAAATTCCCATTGATAAAGTTAATAAATATATGCATAGGATTATCGGGACGAATTTAAAAATTACGGATATGAAAAATGTGACTATTTAAAGCATTTCTGCAGTAGCCAAATACAAGGTAAGAAAACTATTAGGGTCTTACTATGAAATCACTACAAATGACACACTATATGGATGCCCCAAAATCTCTCGATGCACCGGGTGTTTCCATAGGGTGACACCCTTTTCTGACATACTTTTCTGACACCCTATGAATTCGGAAACCTTAACGGAATTTAACGGAATAAACCACATGGTTTATGTGGTTTATTCCGTTAAGGTTCCGAATTCATAGGGTGTCAGAAAAGTATGTCAGAAAAGGGTGTCACCTTATGGAAACACCCCGTTGCGCCTTTTAGGTACCTCTACCATTACATCACTCATGCACACACACTGAACAATCAATTCCAAAGTCACACACAATAGAACCATAACAAAGGAGAGACAACAGCATACCATTTCACTGAAAGCCAGCTAGTGAACAGGTGAAAATACCAAAGCATGCAAAACACAAAGAAATCAAGCTGCTTATACAAGAAAAGAATGCAAAGATTTAGGGAGTTTTAGACGACAGGTGGTTAAAATTATGAAGGGACGAGTGAACAGTCATAGGGATAAAATATTAATTCCATCCAGCATCTATATATACATACACCGGAACTCGTTATTCTTTCGCACTTGTATTTAAACGTCGATATATGAACATGTTTACCTAGAAAACAAAAATGGTCAATGTAATACAAAAGGTCCAAAAGGTTTTATGTGTTAAAATTAATTCCAGCGTGGCGCTGAACGCGTTACGCCTCAAACACTTGTTTTTGCAATGTATTGAGCACTTAAGAGTTAAATAAATTTATAAATTCTTAACCCTCTAAGGTCTATACCACCTCTGTTCAATTTACAGTTTCTCCGATTCGCTCATATACATGATATAATTTGATGTCTCAATAACCAATAAAAATAGACCTTCTACATACATGATATATCTGTGTGCACCAAGAGATTTCACATATGAGGTGTCTTTAACAATTGAAAGCCCTGATTTTTACATACACTGATCATAATGCTTATCTTAAAACATATTCGCCTCTGAGAGAGTTAAGCTTAAATTGTTTCTTTGGAACAACGGTGAAATTTCTAATTCACTATTTGCTCCAATAAAAAAATTCACAATACATAAGCAATTTGAATTTGCTTTTGCTTCCACTTATAATGTAATTTCTGTAGCCCAAAAAGGAGGCCATTGAGAATCTCATTTATTTGAATTCGCTGCATATGATACAATAAAAGGATACATGGAAATCCCTCGGTGTGCCCTTAAGCTTTTCTTAGCACCTCTCCCATTGGTTAATTACATTATAACCCTATATGAACAACCAATCAAAATGGTCGGTACTGAGTTCCCAAAGAGTTAAAACTTTACGAACCTAAAATGGATCACCTCTTGTCTAAAAAACGCGGGAAATGTAATTCTCATATTTTACGTTAATCTTTGTCCCCTTGATCTCTAAACTGTTGCAAAATGTCAGAGACCACTTGTGTGACACTTTGTGCATTGCAGAAATTCAAAATAGGCCCTTTTGAAAAAAAATAATGAAAGTGCTGCTGAAAATGTTTAACTGGACTCTCGAGCTGACGGAAAACGTTAAATTCCTATGTGCCTGATGTAAAGAAAGCTTCGAATTGGCCATTTCGGGTGATAATATTACCATCAAATAGAAAAAAAAGACGAGACATAAACTTCTGAAATCTCACAGTAACTTGTCTTTATCGAAGTCTATCTCTATCTACAAACCTTTCGCCCACGTAAACCAATTATTCTTACCGAGAATTCCTGTTAATTTATTAAAGCGTTTCGAAATCACATCACCACTTGTTTGTTTGTCAATTGGTAAATTTTTAATTTTGGACAAAATGGGTTAGACCTCGAGTTTGCGACCCACGCGAGAAAGTATATCCCCCTCGAGGGCATTACCAAGTAATAACATAAAAGGCTTACTAAACAAAAGGCCAACATCATCCTACACGATATACTAACCACACCAGAAAGTTCATTTTGTCATTCTTGTCGCGAAAAATGCCCACGCATTATAGCCACCCGCCCTTCGGCGGCGCAACGCTACGGTTACCATTGATATAGAGAATAATCCACAATCTTGGTGGTAGTATATAATTCTTTCATGTAGGTGTGATTTATAAACCCCTTGACTTCTGGATTTCTCTGTAATTGTTGGACGAATTTTGGTTTGCGAAAGCGATATTACAAAAACCTTAAAAATTACACCAGAATTACTTTATGCGATAACAGGTTACCCTACCTTGATTAAATAATTCTGATGTACATTTTAAAGATTGTAAACAATACCTTAAAATGTACAACAGAATTATTAAGTTTGCGATAACAGGTTAATCTTAATTGATTACGTGATCATCATACACGATATATTAACCACACCAACATTTCATTTTGTCTTTCTTGTCTCGAAAAATGCCCACATATCATACCCACACGCCCTTGGCGGCGCAACGCTACGGTTACCATTGACATAGAGAATAATCCACAATCTTGGTGGTAGTATATAATTCTTTCATGTAGGTGTGATTTATAAACCCCTTGACTTCTGGATTTCTCTGTAATTGTTGGACGAATTTTGGTTTGCGAAAGCACTATTTACGAAGCCTTAAAAATTACACCAGAATTACTTTATGCGGTAACAGGTTACCCTAAATTGAGTAAGTAATTGTGATGTACATTTTAAAGATTTTGAACAATATCTTACTTTATCATTGTGCTGGAGCAGATTAATCTTAAGTGATTAGGTGATTACGACGTACATTTTAACATTTTAAACAATACTTTAAAGTGTCCATCAAAAGTGCACATCAATTTGCTGTAAGAAGTCGCATTTACCTTTTTACTTTTTAAAACAAATTCGCATGACTAAAATATTTTGAAAAATTACATAAAAACACTTAAAAATAAAGATTAATTTACGCATTCATTTAACTTCTAAAACACGAGCTAGGTATCCGATTAAAATCCTTGGTGTTTATAAGTTAAACACAGTGTGTTTCTTAAAATTAGTCTTTTAAACGCGAATAGGTGCAGATGTGTAAGTGTAAAATATACCGTTGCGCTTTTGTCAATTGTGTTTTTAAATAATCTTTTTTAGTTTTTCATGATTGGAGCAGGGTTTGAGAAAATGCCCATCTTTTATAGAAAAAAGTGCATTTTTGTTCTAAGCGTGCTGAGGCGTTTGGAAAGTGTTTGGAAATTTTTATTGTTATGGTCGTTACTTAAGTCATTCATGTGTTTATTTAATACTTATAAGTAGATTTCTTATATAAATTAGTTGCAGTTGTGTGGGACTAAAAACATCGAACTGAACGGGTTGTGTGTCTCAAATGTGACATTGAAGACAATGCCCGACACACTATTTTACAGTGTACCTCGTCATTTTATAACTTCAAATTAATCTATAAAAAGTTTACCGACATTTAAATAATTTATTTTCTCTTGTTTTGCGAGGTATTTTCAACAAGACACGAGTAACTTTAACACTTGAACACTCCATACCTTTCATTCAGCATTTGCCATTGGTCAATTACATCATTATTCATTTCAATAACCATTTTTTTTTTTTTTTTTTTTTTTTTTTTTTTTTTTTTTTTTTTTTTTTTTTTTTTTTTTTTTTTTTTTTTTTTTTTTTTTTTTTTTTTTTTTTTTTTTTTTTTTTTTTTTTTTTTTTTTTTTTTTTTTTTTTTTTTTTTTTTTTTTTTTTTTTTTTTTTTTTTTTTTTTTTTTTTTTTTTTTTTTTTTTTTTTTTTTTTTTTTTTTTTTTTTTTTTTTTTGTTTTATTCGTCACATTTTCCCGCGCTTTGAGCACTGAACAAATTCTTGTAAGGGTCAATGATATGGAATGATAGCAGAGCCTCCTCCGGGCTCCTCCTACGACGAAGTGGATAAGGGTAGCTAAGGGTATTCGCCCGCGACTTCTGAAACAATGGGTGTCTGGTGTCAGTGAACTTGTAAAGCAGAGGGTTCTTGGGTTGAGAGAAGGCGGACTTTTTGTGAAAAATAATACACTACAAAATTGCGGTTTTAAAACCTGTTTCATAATTGGTCAGAGCTCATTTAACATGGAGGCGTATGGTGGACGAGTGAGATGACTTACCTTTTTTACGTTGCATATTTAAATCAATCAACGTTAGCGTTATCACTCCTTCAATGCATACAAGTTCACAATTACAATGCACAATTACAATTTTATCGCCCACTCCCTAAACTTCGCATTCAATACTAAGGTTTGTTCAAATTTGAAACGAAGTCCAAATACAATTGCATTAATACACAACATTCAATACTAGTTACTACTAAAACTCCCTCCCTTTAGATCTTGTTTTGGCATCCTAGGTGGGATGGTCCTAGGGGTGCTTTGTCACCTGTCCATCCCATCCTTTCACTGATATTTGCATTTTTTATTTTTTTTAAATAATATCCCAGTGCAATTTTGTATTTTAATTTTGTATTTTATCGATCTTCTATTCTGTAATATATTGTACGTTGCATTTTAACCAGTGATAAAATGTAATAAATAAAAAATAATTAACAAGAAAAAATATAAGTACGACTATAAACAACATTACCGTGACTTACATCAGAACTCTCCTCGCAGCCTTACCATCCTTCCATCTCAAGCATTTTTGTTCTTCTCTTCCTCCCTCCTCCCCTTTCTTCACCTTTCTCCTTCTTCTTCTCACCTGTTCCACCTCTTTAATATTGCGAGCTGGAGCAGAATATGTTGGATCCTCCATTTGTCTCACACTTCTATTCCTATCCTCTATGTATACAGGCTGAATATAAATAAAAGAAGTTTATTCATTTTATTGTAGGTTAGTAAAATCCTGTAAGAAATTCCTTGTAAACCAATATCATGAATATGTCATTAGAAAGAGGAGTTTATGCATGCCTAAATTTAAGAAAGAATTTTTGAATTTGCTCATGTCAAACCAGAGTTATACTAATTTGAATAAAACCACCGATTTTCTTGACTGTACACA
The DNA here is from genome assembly GCA_023653785.1 of Ophioderma brevispina. Taxonomy (NCBI): domain Eukaryota; kingdom Metazoa; phylum Echinodermata; class Ophiuroidea; order Amphilepidida; family Ophiodermatidae; genus Ophioderma; species Ophioderma brevispina. The sequence continues at coordinate 40,923 of JAMKCH010000898.1, read as the reverse complement.
TCTGGGTAACTTGCATTAGTTTCTATTTACACCAAATCAATAATGCGTGAACAAGAAAACATCCATTGGTTTGCAACTTTCATTGTCAAAATGAAAGTTTTATTTTTATACGTACGAATCAAGAGCAAAATTTTAAATGCTGATAATTTTAAAATGATATCGAATTTTGAATCTCGCGAGTCTCTAGCACTTTTCCCTGTTGGTAGACTTCTCTTATAGAACAAACACTTCATTGAATGTTTTGCAGTTCTTTTAAAAAAAAACACCACCTGCTCCATGTAGCACAGAAATTTTGTCTATCCAGTACCGTTTCAGCGATATAGCAGAAACAGTTTGCGATGAAAATAGTCACTTACACTGTTTGATGAATAGAAAGATGAACTTTATTATCGTTTGTTTTATGGTTCTTCGTTATTAGTATAACAGCCAAACTTTCATTTTGAAAAATTAAGTTGCAAACCAATGGATCTGTCTCATTCACGCTTTATTGATTTGGCGTGAATAGAAACTGATGCAAGTTACCCAGATGTGTACAGTCAGGAAAATTGGTGATTTTATTCAAATGAGTATAACTTGGGTTTGGCATGCATGTGCAAATTAACAAATTCTCTTTCTAAATTAGACCTTCAAAATTGCTTTTTGCAATGATGTATTACTTTACAGAGACTTTCTTTTAGATTTTTTACCAAACCACGACGAAAATGAGTAAACTTCTTTTTTAATCAGCATGTATGTTTAGCTTTCGCTTTTGTTCTTTTTGTTAAGTGTCTGTATGGTTTAGATTAAGGCCTATACTTTACTTTCTGTCATGTCACATCGGTCATCTCTGTAATTACGCCATCCACTTTGTATATATAGAGGGTTTAGTGCAAGAAGGCCCCATTTGCAATAGCTGCCACATGTTAGATTTGGCAGGTATAACACTTAATACCAAGACACCTGACAAATGGCAGCTATTGTAGATGGTGCCTACTTGCACTAAACCCTCCATATAAGTCATACTTAGCCTTTCCCACCAATCTACTATACTGATGTGCTCATTATACAAGCTTACTTAAGTAACTTAGTTAATAGAGGATTTTTGTGTGTGAAGATATACCTATTTTAAAGATTAGCAATTTTAGTAAGAGCCGTCTTTTCTACAAGCTCGATTTATTTTCTGAATAAATTGAATCTTGATTAAATTTGATAGATTAGAGGATCGTTCCCTTAGTACAACTCACTTTAAAAAATATTGAAATTTTTGTATTGTCTGAACCGTTGCACTTGTGCCTAAATTATCTGACGTGCAAATCCAATCGTCGATGCCAGAAATTCGCAAATTACTTCAAAGTGATACAACAAGAATTTACTCATGCGTGACACCAAAATGAAAGATTAGAATCTACTGGGACTTTGGGAATATTTTATTTCTCAAGGATATCTAATGAACCATACATAAAACAGAATGCGCTAAAAGTCACGGATTGTACTTAAAGTATATTCATTTGACAATCTGAAGTAGGAATAATTTGTATGGAATAGATATATCAGTTATATGTCCCTGAATTGCATATCTGTATCGTATAATAATTCATTACTTTAGATACCCATGCAACGCCCGCCTCCATAATCCACTAACATCAATGCTTGTAAAATCACAACCATGTCACCCGTATCACACTGATAACGCTAAAACTAAAATCATTAAAATACTTTTAAGTGCTTACAAAGACCAGACGTATTACCTGTACTGGTAACTTTGATTATCATGTTTCATTATTCGTAGCGGCCCAGTGATGAAGTCACAGGATAAAGTCACAAGATGGCATATGTGATCGAAAAAATAATTAACCTTGATAACTGCGGAGGCATATTATATCTATTAAGTTAATTGTACCAGTTCATTTACACTACACAAGACCCAATTTGGATAATCAAATAACAAAATTATAATATTTTCCTCACCAACGTAACTCATATCGGAACGCTATATTAAAAGCCATGAACCATTTTTGGTTAACAAAATGTGTGATGAAGCGGTTTCCGCAACAAAATATATTAATTAGCCGACTTGTCTACCATCTCCGATTCTATCAGGGTTAGGAAAACTCATTAGAGATTATTAAACGAACTAGTCATTTTCAAATGCAGAAGCACTACTTAATATCATTTTTATATACGAATCTAAATTAAAGATATGTTCAATTGAAATTTTCTCCCAAAAGATAGGCCACAAACTATCCCTTTTCAACCAGAGCAGTTATAAAACAGATAATGACTCTAGATTGTGAGAACTTGAGTCTCATGTCGATAATATTACCATTTACATGTAAGCCTCTGTTATCACTTTAACTGAAGCTACATTTTGCTAAACCATCATTAATTAAAAAAAATGGGAAACCTGTTGCCGAGTTTGTGAAGCACTAACAATTACATAACACGGAAACAAACCAATCTGCGTGCTCTCTTTTGCACAATAACGATACATTCAAAAAGCATATTTGTAACATGTCAATCATGTACCTTGATCATGTGACAAAAAACCCTCTAAGATATTTTAATCCTTTCACTTCCTGACAGATTTGTATTGGTACACGAGGTGGTTAGTTGAGTGGCTTGCTAATAGACCCACTGTCGTTCGAAAATACAACGCTATAACTCACTTATCCACAGTAGTCTGGTAAGAGCGTAGCTGCCCAAGTATCCAATGTGAAGCACCCTATGTCATGGACAGATACCTGCTGACCACTCCTTAAATCTATAGAGAAGTTCCTAAGCAAAGTCCAACCGCTTGAATCATTCCCGAAAGGCAACAGAGGTCGCCTTGTGGAAAGAAAGCCTTCCTATCAACCAAGTAACCTCTATCATGGTATTGAACCTGGTGAGGCATCTCCCACCGGAGCTGACTCCTCATGGGCTGAATGGCGATGCCTCAGATTGAGAACCAGAAACTGCCCGTCTAAGGTTCTGTGGAACAGCCAACAGCATTGAGAAGCCACCTCTTGGATTCTACCCACTCTGGGCAACAAATTCACACACACAGGAACCTTGCCGAATTCATTGAAGCAGCCATACATTGTACCCATCTCTGGCTGTATCATATTTGAGAACTACAGTGTTTGGGACACGATAAGAAGAAGAAGAGTAGTCTGTTAGTCTATGGGATAAAATGGCAACATGAACCATTTCTCAAGCGTTTCCATGTATTTGAGTGACTGTGCCACGGGGTGTCAACTGTATCGCCTAATAATGATGCATTACCGCTTCGCATAAAGATTTTGATATTTTAATCACATGTTAATTAAAACGGCTTAATACTAGGGTGGGCATAACTGGATATTTTTTTCTAATTTCTTTCAAAACGAGTGGATTCTTAGGGCCAGTTTGGTTGCTAAAAAAAAAATCAGGAAAGATTTTTGGCTAAGATGAATTTTAGGTCGGTAAAATGACTTTTAAATTTGGTCATGAAATCAATAGATAGTTCCTCTATTTCAGCGACAAAAACCAAAAAAACCGACTATCTTAGTCATTGATTTTGCTAGAAATCCTCAAAGGTGCATTATATAGCAGCTAAACAATTTTTCAAGAAAACTAACAAAGTCATTCTCAATGGCAGAAAAAACTATTTTTGACAAAATCACTTTCAATTGAGGCCAGGCAAATACACAGAATAACCAAAACATGACAAGATTCTTAGGTTACGGATGTTGAAAGACAGGGTATTGTTGTACGGTTCAGCCTTTATAACATGTCAATACCTGCCAATTGTACTGGAGTGTTTTCCTACCAACAAGGATGCTCTATTAACCTAAACAACAGACTTATTTGCAAGAGACTTGTACGATTGCTAGAAGGGATTGTATTGTTGTAAGGTCAAGCCGGCTACAACCAGAAATTACATAACATGCCAGTGACATCCAAGCCATGCCAGGATGTTTTCCTCTCCAACTGTGATGCTAATATTAACAGACAAAAGACAGTTAGGGAACGCAAGTCTTGTTTAAGTAAAGAGTTCGTTTTTAGGGGGCTATGATAATTCAGGCACAATAGGTGGAAATGATTGCAGTGCTATGAGTGACTCTATTCCCTCTGCAAGGTGAAGGGGGGGGGGGTTCTTGTCCTTAACACACCCAGTCGCCCCACCACAGCTAGCCCACCCATAAAAATTACCCAACCAAAAAAACCTATCAACACAACCAACACCCCAAATCTCACAAACCCCCTAACACCACACCATATAAAACCAACCAAAACCACAAAATAAACCAACACAATACCTCAAACAACAAACATACAAACATACAAAACGAAAACTAACCAAATACAAACAAACAAGCATCACACCCCACACCACCAACAAAAAGCAAAATCAATTACCCAAAACTAAAAAAAACAAAACCTAAGCACACAATAACAAACTAAAAAAACATACCCAACCAAACCCATTCAACCAAACCAACACACAACACCACACCCCCATCAACAACACAACAAACAACCATCCAATTAAAAAACAAGAAAAAAAACCAAAAAATACATATAAAAAAAAAAATTCAAAATAAAATCAAAAAAAAACAATACATTTTCTTTTTTGTAGGCAAGCATGAAAATTGTTAATTCTGGAAACAGGGTTTTTATATTTTAGGGAAGCAATATACCAATGCTTATGTGCTAGTAAGAGGAAAGTCAATGGTTGGTTTGTGTCAGATTTTGGCAAGTGAATAATTTAACCACCAAATCCCATGGATTCAGGTACAAAACTAAAAGGAATTTAAAACCTAAAATTCATTTAGGCGAAAAGCTTTCCTGATTGGTTTTCAGCAACCAAAAGGGCACGCAAGGGACTAGACAAGCGGGGGAAAAAAAGAGAGCGAGAACGGGAACAGCCCCGAGGGGCAAGGACACGACAAAATGACACAACCAGGACGGGAAAATAGCAATTAAAGTAGAAAAAACCGGATCTACCCCCTCAGTAGCACAGTGAAGTAAAGGCTAAATAAAAACCACTTACTCTATAAACGCGTTTCAAATTTAAGACGGTGGTTGGTGTTAGATAGACTAGTGCTAAACACGCATTTAACCCTATATTGTTTTAGGCCGATATCACTTAAATCCCAAAATGCCAATTTTTTTTTCCACTTTAAAAAACCCGGAGCAGACCCGTCTTGTGTTTCAACCAGTAGGGGACAAGTGCTAACTAGTTTACAACACAGATAACCGCCACCCCCTTTTTTGCGGTGATTGTCAGGGGGCTGTCATTTTGCTGTAAGAACGAACGTAACGGACAGTAAAATATACATCTTCGCGTAAAACATTCCTTATCAAGTCACTGTATCTACCTTCAGACGTTTAACGCAATTTTGGTGTATATTAAATGTTGAGCGTTGCTTTGTATGTTTGGACTGTAATGCGAAAAATTAGGTAAAGATTAGCTACCTTTGGTTTGTTTACAATATCGTGGTTTAAAATAAGAGTTGCATATTGGTAAAAAATTTTCGAAAAAAAGTAGTTTCGGCAAAAATAAATTGGTTTCAGAACTCGGCATGATCCATTTTGTTTTTGTATCATTTTCATGAGAGATCCAAATTAAGTGTTATCAGGTAGCGTTTCTAAATCAAAGAATGATTCCGTCATGACTGAATGACCAAACGTTTAATTTACCTGGAATTGCCCTACAATTTAATAGGCTTATAAAAATAATGTGCCCTACATATAGGAACTAAGGCTTATATACACGACTTATATTAATGCCAAGTTGTGGCGCTATCTCTGGAGTAGCGCCTAAGAGCAATATCCTACGATTGAGTGACTAATGATAATTGATGCGCTGGAATAAATCTACGTAAGTTTAGTCTAGCAGATTACGTGTTCCCATGCACCCCCCTAAAACGTTAATTCTACCATGATGTTAGAATCTCTTGTAACACCTCCTTAAAGAATTTTGATGTTACCAAAATCAATTATTGTCCACGGGGTCAGTTTGGCGGCCATCCTGGGGTAAGAGAGATTAATCGTCATTGGTTTCTTTAGTTGAAAAGTCTCTCAAATGATTCGTCTCTCACCATGAGGAACAGAAAATATAAAGTTTGGTATATCTGTGATGTCAGTTACAGAGATATGGTGAAAATGTGATAAAGGTCATTGACCTTTGATTGGCATTGTACAGGGTGCCAAAATGTTTCAAATGCATGGATCTTGGCAAATGTAGTATCAATTGTAGCTATTAGCATGAGCAATCAGAAAGAGAGTTTGCACTATCTTGGGATGTTTATTCTGTGTTAAAATTGGGGGTACATTTTACCTTTTATCAGTTTGTATTGCTTTGTATGGGAATTAGTGACTAATCCCTCGTTCCCTACCGATGAACCAAAATGGATAGATCTGAAATCCGGAAACTGTACGTTTTTCAATTGCTCATTCTCATACCAACAATTTGACCCAATTTTTCAGATTGAGCATTTTGGAAAATTTGCCCCCTGTACATGACCAATCAAAGGTCAATAACCTTTATCACAATTTTCAGTCCATACTCTGTACTCTGACCCTCACGATTGTCAACTTTATATTTTCTGATTCCTTATGATGAGCTAATAACATTTGAGTACTTTTCACGAAATTGACCACGTTGGCGAGTAATCCCTCTTATCCAATGTCCGCCAAACGGACCCCGTGGGACAATATTTGACTTTTGTACATCAAATTTCTTTAAGTAGATGTCGCGAGTTCTAAAAATCATGGTAGAATTTAGTTTTGAGGGTGTCATGGAACCTGTGAAATCTGCTAGACTAACTTGGCAATGGTGGCTGTGGGCTTTCCTCTCTCTGTCCTCCTTCCTCCTCTTCTTCTTCTTCTTCTTGTCATCATTCTTCTTCTCTTTTGTAAGTAACTCAATGCCTCAAAATGGCCAGTTTTTTAGCACAACTGTTTTAGAACTGTCATAAAGTCAATAATTGACATTTAGGTTTTTGAAAGAACACTGTTTTTCGATTAATCATACTAAGTTTTGAAATTTAGAGGTCAAGTTGATCGATTTGATAAACCAATTGATACCAGACCTTTTCGATAAAACTTGGCTCAAAATGCCCATCTTTATAAGCGGATTTACAGCCACAAGTTCAATCTAATGCAGGTGTATCACAAGGCTCAATCCTCTGCTCTCTTCTTTTTACTATATTCTTTGACAACATCACAGGAAGAATCCAGAATCCATCCGTCCTCTACACAGACGAGGTCACACTCATGAATATAAAGAATCTATTTTAATTAACTTGAATATATTTAACCAACTTGGTTAAAATATTCTCTCTTAACCAATTGTTGGTTACCAGGTAAACCGCCTGGCCCAACAGTTAGTTAAAATAATGTTACCCATTCACTTTGGTCAAATTTTAACCAACTTGGTTTAAATTAAAGTAAATTTTACGATCATTGGTTAAAATGTAACTAATGTTGATTAAAATATTTCAACCAACCAATGTTAGTCTGTATTTTAACAGTGTACAAAAATGTTGTTATTAAGTGGCATTTTATTTTTAAAAGTATATTTGCGGAAATAAAAGTAGCAATCCCTTTAAATCATTATTATAAGTTGATGTTACCCAACTTCCTTACATTTTAGACGGAACATCCTCCGGAAAATTATTAAAAGTATTAAATAAATCAACTTGATAAAGTTTCATAACATATCCTTAAATAGTATACCGTTTCCTTTTCCTTGTCTTCATACAATTTTGATTTGTGGTCAACATGCGTGTATGATGAGTATCAAATTTACAGGTGAATATGAGTCAAGGCTGATTTCTTTTTAACGGACGTAATCAAATTTTGGTATAAATTGTAACCAACATTACTCAATATAGCTGTTGTCCTATTTATGATAATGCAATCAATTGCAATATCGTCTGTTAATGGTTAAACTTGGATCATACAGAATTAATCATTGTTTTTGCATTCTTGCAAAAGCTTTATTTAGATTTATTTTTCACAATGCAAAATTGGCAAAAATCTATTTTCAAGAAACCGAGGGGATACTTTTTCATTTTAAGCGTCGCGGATTTACTCAAACACCACCAAACTTCTTGAAACTGAGTGATTCATTGTGACCATAAAATGTTTTTATCGACATAAAATATTTATTGATGTATTATTAATAACAAAAAAGTCCAAATATTTGAAATTTACAGGAATAGCTTAAAGGTGGAGATAAGCCTGTAGAATTTTCATAAGTTACTTTTTCCAACTGAAGAATTGACAGAAAAGGAAGAAAAACGGCAGTGTTCAAAGATACGAATCTCCATTCAATTACGTGTTGTAGAAAGTGTCAGAATGGACACTAATGTCTAAAATATCCGGTTTTATCCTTATTAGGTTGCTTCTGGTCCTATCATTTGTAGGGTATGTTAGGATACCTAATACTTGTTCCAGACATGCAAAAATCTGATTTTTGATGATTTTTTTCGATTTTCTGATTTAGCAAATCACTGATAGTACCTTTAAATAATACTCCTGGACAGCGGGGAGGGTATTTTGGACCAGGAGTAGAGATACAAAACAATATATATATAAATGAATGTGGCATTTTCTAATATCAATGAATCATTGAAGTTAATCCAACAAGGACAATAATTAAGTTGATAATACATTCATATTATTTGCAGGTTGTTTCCTTAAAATAAAATACATTGAGAGTAAAATACTTATAATCTGGACGATTCCATTAGCTATACATTGCCAGGTTATATAGCATAGTCAATCAGAGACATGGTGTGAAAAGCTTAAAAGTTTTTGTGCAGATATATGGAAGGTCTATTTTAATTGGTTAACCAGTGGTTATTTCATGCTACATCACGTAATGAACCAATCAGAGATAATGTTAAAAAAGGTGGTAGAACTCATGGGGTTAAAGGCGCAACGAGAGATTTCGCAGCATCCATTATTGTGTCATATATAATGATTTCATATAGATAAGACACTCAATATATATCTTACCTTGTATTTGGCTACAGAAATGTCCCAAAAGTGAAAACAAAAGGTGATTTTTGATTTCCTTATATTTCAATATAAAACATAAGATGAATTTAGTATTTGCTCCAAAAGTAAATTAGAAATTTCACAGATTTGTAGCAAGAAATGATTCTCGGCTTAATCCTTTCAGATGGGGATATTTTTGATGGATAGCTTCACATCAGTGCATAAAGTAGGGATTTTAATTTTGTTTAGGAACACCTGATATATGAAATCTCTCGTTGCACCTTTAGTCTATCTCTTGTCAGCTCAAATGATTAGAGCATGGAGTTATTATAGTACAATGTACTATAATAACGCCATGGTTAGAGCGCTGTGTTAGTAATACAGAGGTAACCGGTTCGATTCCTGACAGGTGCATACGTTTTACTTTCCTCCTCTGGAGGAAGATGAAAATTAACCATATAGTACAATACTTCTTGCAGGATGAAATGCTTACAAATTTCAAATTAAAGATTGTGAAATTTCTAATTTTCTATTGGAGCAAATATAAAATGTTTTATATTGAAATTTAAGCAAATCAATAACCTGTTGTTTTCACTTTACAGGTATATCTGTAGCCTTATACAAGGTAAGTCTTATTGTGTGGCTTGTCTATATGAAATCACTACATATGACACAAAATAATATGGAGCTGAATGTTTTCGTTGCACCTTAACGTAGTACAAAACCAACTAAGAATTAAGTATTGGCCATATAAGACTCTTCATTTTTACCAATTGAATTTAACTAATGTTAAAATAACTTATTTGACACAAGTTTATATTTGTTCTGCTTGCTTAAATTTGTCAACTTAAACCATTATAATTTGGAAGTGAAGTAAAGTTTTAAGTGTTTGATTTAATTAGAATTTACTCTATCAATCGATTATATTCAGATTAGTCTAAAATTGTGTTAAATTCAGTGTGTATTACAAATATACTTCAGTTTCAAAGGGATAATGTTTTATTTATATTTTAAGTAGCATCTGTATAAATGTCTTCAGTTCAACAAACTTACGAGAATAAATTGCAACAAAAAATGAAATACATGATTGTCGTATTTTCTTAAAGACACTATCAGTGATTTGAAAAATATTTGAAATTTGCAGGAATAGCTTCAAAGTGAAGGATAAGTCTGTAGAATTCTCATAAGTTACCTTTTCCAGCGGTAGAATTGACAGAAAAGGAGGAAAAAGGCAGTGTTCCATGATACGATTCCCCATTCAATTACGTGTTGTAGTGAGTGTCCGAACGGACAGTAATGACTAAAATTTCCGATTCTGTCCTTATTAGGTTGCTTCTGGTCTTATCATTTGCAGGGTATGTTAGGATACCTGTACTTCTTACATACATGCAAAAATCCGATTTTTGATGATTTTTTCGATTTTCTGATTTAGCAAATCACTGATAGTGTCTTTAATCAGTAGGTGCGGCCTTAATTTGGTTAGGTAAATGAAGCAAAATATTTTAAGTGTATAATTACGAAACAAAGTTCGAAAATTGTTTTAAATATCAATATACAATACAAACTACAAAAGCAAAGACGCGAATTACATGCATACAAAATAAGCAGAAACAGTACTAATGTTAAACGTATTTCCGCATAGGCGCCTATGCAAAAAATTTAATTTAATTTGAGATCAACAAATATAATTAGACAATTATCACAAATATTAATTGAACTATTATCTAGTCAAAGGAACCCGACTAACCGACATGCAAGACATGTACCCATTCATGCTACACGATAGCCTTTTCACTTTTCCTTTATATGCATATTGAGATTAATCAACAATTTCCGTTTCTTATGCATAAGACTATACTATACACATGACTAAATGCATATTTTTGATGGATTTGCATAAGTGCCGTGTACAACGCATGGATGACAGATGTTTTTTGCGCGCCAAATTTTACACAAAGACAATTTTATGGATGGAGTAGGTATTAAAAAATTGTAGCAATGCGATCTTCATCTCTTTATACACTGAAAGTATCACTGCGAGCGACTGCCGGCGCGTGGATGCTGTAGTATGCACTGAAATATAAGCGGCGTGAATAAACGCCGCTGGCATGCTTTTCTATTAACCTTTTTTATGCTTAGTGTAGATGGCGGTATAAAAGTAATGTGGTGATCCGATTTCGATACCAGTACCATGTTTGGACATTTCAATCAGGTATTTCGACCAGGAATCAAAATACACATCAGGCCGGCCCGCCCGAGTTGAGAAGCTTTGTCAATTTCAAAAAATGTGTTGGAAATATTTACATATTGATAAAATATTACTAATTGGAGCAATATATTAGAGCCGTTATGCCATTATCGATTATTGTGTAATTGCGTTTTTTGGGTCTTACGTTTCTGTGATGAATAGGTTAAATTGAAGTGTAACAAGGCCAATATGCCACGATCTATGTGATTGACACCGTAGGATAAAGAATATGATTTTTAAAGGATATGCGTTTTGTTTATTTTTTGTTGTGGTTTGCTCGCTGGTTAGGGATTGTTTTTCCCAAAAACTCAATGGCAATTTTTTTGTGTTTTACTGTAGGATGCCCATTTTTATTTGAAGGATCAGGTTGTCTAAAATTACATATACGTTTTGAAGTATGACCACCCTTGAATTATGGTGAAAAAAAGAGAGAACAAATCTATGTGGACAAACATGGACCGATAACCACAAAATTGACCAAGGTATTGATGCGCCTATATCGTTAACGCCTGAGAGGAAAATCTGACATAACGGCAAAAAAAGGAGGTAGCGTTATCTTCTTGTAGAGGGGTCCGCTCCGTGATTTTATCCAAAAGTGCATTAATTTTAATTACAGTTAAAGACACTATCAGTGATTCACTCGAAAGAGTCAAAATATTTGAAAATTTGCAGAAAGAGCTAAACACACAAAAAATCTTAAAAGCGAAGGATAAGTCTGTAGAAATCACATAAGTAATTTTTTGCAACTGAAAAATGAAAGAAACGGAAAACAGCGTGTTTTCAACGATTTGAATTTACCGTGTATGGACAGAATAATACAATATCCGATTTTGTCCTTATTAAGTTGCTTTCAGTCTTATTACTAAAGGGTATGTATGATGCTATACCTGTTGTGGCACATGCCCATTCTAACTAATAGGGATCAACGCAAATCGGGTATGATTAAAAATATATAATGGTGATTTTTAACTTTGTTAAAGATTTTTCCAAAACGATACTAGTTAGATATTTCCTTGATTTCATAGAAATTTGAAACAAAAGTGGATAAAAGATGTATCTGACTATTACCCTTCTCGTGAAAAAGATCAGGAGGGGGCTTGCTCCGTGGACATTAGTGGAGTGGGCATGTTTTGCATGTCTGCGGCCGTAGTATAGGAAAATTTGGGCTTTGTCAATCACAAATTAAAAGTGCCCTAAAGTCTTTCCTTCGTCATGTTAGTACGTTTCCCATTTTGTACACCTATCGTAACGCGACGGCTCGGACCCGCAGGACAAAACAACGTAGCGTAACATGTACCAGTCAATCTCGGAACATACAAAGTGCAGGGGAAAATGTCAAAAAACCCTGAACTTAATCGATGTTTTCTGTTTCGATCCCCCATTAAAGGTTTGTAAGTTTCCATAATTACGGTTAAATTGATTGAAAATCCAGATGCTGTGCTGTAATAGAATTAATATTGATCATGTAGGGGTTGTGCATTTCTCATACTCTGTTTTCCCAAAGTTTGTCCCTTTTATTAAAGGGAGATTTCGTGATCCACGCGGCCCTCGTCCCCCCGACTTACTTCAAAAAGTTGAGATTTTATATCAGCTGAACCGTTGGCCTAAGTCGAGTGTGTGTGTGACTAATTTTACATTCAAATTCGATCTACTCTGGACGAAATTCATAATTTTGTATTTTCTGTCCGTAGACCGGGCCGTAAACGGGCAGAAAGTTCAGATACCGTTCTCTGGATTTGGTGTTTTTTATCACATTCCATATAAAGTCTATATTACAATCTCAAACCACACGATACATAGCATCTGGTATAGTGTATTTTTGTTTTGTACACATTATTTTGGTTTTGTACACATTATTTTTGTTTTGTACACATTTCTTATACTAGGGCACGTATGGTGCAGTTGGATCAGCTTTCGCCTCATAAGCATAACGTTGTGGGTTCGAGCCCCGCTGTCACCAATGTGTTGTACACTTGGCCAAGGCACATTACTTCTCTCCACCCAGGAGTTTAAATGGGTACGAGGCCATAAAGCGAAAAAGATGCTCGGATAAGGACCAAGGTGGCGCTCCCCTGGGAAGTACATAATTCTTCCGAAATAATTTTCCTAAAATTATAGAAATCAGTTCTACGTGTGTTCTCACTTCAAGTATGTGCACATTCTCGAGAAAATGAATTAAATGTCATCTCAATTTATGCCCTGAATATCAGTGACTACGGGGTGTACACCATGATTCATTGACTCCAGCAAATAATGGGGGCTATTGATAAGTAAATCCGCTCGGTATGTAGAAGATCAAACACTTCACAGATTCCTTTTTCATCTGGAACTGCAGAGCCATTGTTATTATCCATGCAACTGAAAAGATTGCAGGTATTATACCATCACCCCGATTTAGATACGCTATTTTTCATGACGTGAACACAAATTCCCTGTCCTCTTTCACGAATAATAAAGTTAGAGGTTCTACTGTGTGTTCAATTTTCTTTGACCCTATATTTTTAGTGGGGGACTGTAGTGCACAGATCTTATGTGAGTGTGCAAATCTGGATAAAATTTTGAATTTTGGTACACAAGTACTTTATACATTGATAATCAAAAAATTGATGGAAGCACTTGCCACACCCCTTTCATGGCCCCCAGCTTGGATTTCAAGGTTACACACGGGTAAAATGTTTAAAATGTTCCGATTGTGTTGAAAAGCACACCATGATGCTTGTCTGGTTACAAGGATTCCAAAAAAGTATAGTTTATACTACCTGTGACTTATAGTTTTTGGAATTATGGGGTAAAAACTGTCAAAAATTAAAAGTTGCTCCAATTTTGGTAAAATGTGGTTCAAATTGTTGGTTTAGCTCATAGAATGAAATATAGGAATAGTTTTGAGTGTCTTACGTGTCTGGTTATTAACCAAAATGGCGAATAAAGTAAACATCTATTGGCAGCTATTGGATTCTATTGACCTGTGACCTATTTTGTTGGATAACGTGAAACTAAGCATTACAGTTAAGGCAAACTATTCCTTATTTCAATCCTTTGAGCTAGGGAAACAATTTGCACCACATATTAACTGAATCAAAGCAACTTTTACATTTTGACCCATGTACACACCAAAATTGACTTTTTCACCATTTTTACAGTTTTTTACCCGTAACTCCGGAACTATAAGCCATAGATAGTGTAAGCTATACCTTTTTTGGAATCCTTGTAACCAGACAAACACCATGGTGTGCTTTTTAACACATTCGGAACATTTTAAATTTTTTACCCCTGTATAACCTTGAAACCCAAGCTGGGGCCATTAAGGGGGGTTGGCAAGTGCTTCCATCAATTTTATGGATTATCAATGCCTAAAGTACTTGTGTGAAAAATTCACAATTTTATCCGGAAGCGCACACTCTTTCACTACAGTCCCCTGCTATTCATCCTTTATTCGAAATGGAAACGAAGGTGAACAAAGCTCATGAGAAAAAAATTGTTTGGCAAACTGTAACCTAACATTTTTGTGCAGAACCAAACCCGTAACTTGCCGCATAACCCCATTTCTGTGCAATTTATTGAGTTCATAGCAGAAATCGAATAAAATATGCAGATCTGAGTATTTTATGTGGTAAGGGACTATGTGATCCAACTTGTGATGTGCTGTAAAGATTTGCTGAGCGAGATTACATGTACCGTAACCACTCGGGTATAAGCCCGCCTTTGGTTATAGGCCCACCCCAATTTTTAAGGGAAATACGGGAGCTAGCATACACTCGGGTGTGGGCCGGTGGGCCCGGGTGGTGATTTTGACATTCAGGAAACGGTGTGGCAGTGATTGCACAAACAAAGTCACATTTCAAAACTTGGTACTATTCTATGGGGCCGTCAAGGTGGGGCCCGGTGTATTGGAATAGCTTGTTTACTAAAATTACTTTGGGGAGTGTGTTGGGAAAATTGCTTCTGCTACCACAGAGGTGTACGTAGGATGGTGTCTGGTGAATATGTGCATCTTGAAATATTGCTTTTGTATCTGAGGTTGCTCCGTAGTTTTTAGCCATCCCGGGTGTGGCCCACCACTGTTTTGGAGGAATCTTCTTTGGGGTGGCTTATAACAGAGTGCTTGCGGTATGTTGAAATTTCAGAGTGACGCATGACTGCCCGGTTTTCGGCTAGTAATAGATAAGAGAAGTAGAGTGTGGTCTCCGGAGAGGCACGCCTAATACCGCGTGTCATGTTTTTCCCTATTGTTTTATAGTGCAGCATTAAAGCTGTATCATGTTGCACAGAATTGTTTTTTCCTCCCCCTTTTTGTTGTCCATTTCTAAATGTTCGGGCATCATCTTTTGCAGCGTTGGTAATAATCTACCACACTGTACTACTGAATTGTATTGGGATTTTTTTTAATCGTATCCCACCATTTTGGTATTTTTCAATGTGCAAGAATTGCTGTATGTGTGTGTCATGTAATGTTTTTATGTTACAAAGAGAGTGGTGTTGAATTTGATATGGCATTTATGTAACACATTCAATTTTAAAAGTATCTAATTTCTCTGAATGTTAGGGGTATCAATACTTATGATAAGAGATTTAAAGATTTTCCATTGCTTATAAGGCTAAACTGATATTATTTCCTTCAGGAAACTTTTAGTACCAAGTGTTCCGAAAATAAATGGCATAAACAATGGAATGGTCAAATGTACTTTGCTCAGGCACCAAGCACATAGAGGGTTGCAATTTCTCATAAAAAAATATGTTGATATTAGATTGTATCATGTGTACGTATATCGAAGGCGGTACATATTTCTTGATTCGATATTAATGGTCAACCTGTTTTGCCTTTTTAATATTTATGCTTACCTGTGGCAGTAATTAAGAGCAATGTATATTTTATGAAAATCTTCGAAATGTGATTCGTGGACTTTGTAATAATAATAGATGATTTATTTGGGTGGTGCCTTATATTCTCATTAATAGTATTTAGACATGAGTGGTGAAAACCAGTGGTGATTATAATTAGAAAAGCTCCACAGAAATTGGATAAATAATGAATGCCTTTGATCTTATCGATATTTGGCGTTTTTTTTAACCAAATTTTAAAAGCAGTTTAAGTGGCGTCAGAAAAATCCTCTATTCAGAGTCGTTTAGGGACTATGGCTTTTATCTGATGTATTCAAAAAGATAACGTCAATAAAGTAGAAATAAACCAGCCATTAAAACAGACCATTCATCAGCTCTTTTTGAGTTTGGAAGAAAATGGTACATTCCACATGGGCCGCTTTTTGGAAAATTCAATGATTTCCCTATGCGACGATATCTTTTTTTTGTAATTTATTATGTGACCAAATTAATTTCCTGGATTTGAAATATAAAGATGTTGAGGATAAGAGGATATTGTGGGATTTACTCAATATGAAATTAGTGAAACCACACAAAGTTCCTCTAAAAGTAAAGTCTCATTAAAAGGAACAAAGTCCATATGGAGTTAGAGAATAAGTTTAAAGAAGGGCAGGAAGAAAGGTTAAGTACTGAGCTCGATGATGCACAGATAAGTGTGGGAATGCCAAAGCTGATTTAGAAAATCACTATGAATTATGTTTGTAATGGCATTATTACAAGATCTAGGGTTCAGTGGTATGAAGATGGTGAAAAAACACTAATTTTTTCTAAACCTGGAGAAATCTAATAAAGGTAAGAGTCCTATTCGAAAATTTTTAAACAGATGATAACAGAGATGATTTGATATTAATGCTATTTTCAAAGAAATAGCAATCATTTTATACCAAGCTCTATGCAGAGAAAGATTTGACCTGGGTTCAGAGAGGCCGATGTTTTTAATATATAACCCAATTTTAATGTTGATGATAAAATTCGTTTTTAAGGTTTATTAACTTATAATGAATGTTTGAAATTTTTGAATGCTAATGCCAAATGGTAAATCACCTGGGAATGATTGGTTTAACGGTTCAATTTTATAAGACATTTGGGAATTCGCTTGAAAATTTGGGGGTGGTAAATGTTTGAATTGTACTTATTAAATGGGTAGCTTAGCACTCACAAAAGCAAGGCTTTATTACTTAATACTAATTACGTCTCTGTTATTTATTGAAAAAAGCTTAGATAGCGCAAAATTTCCTAGTTACGGCCAATTACGTTCCTTATGTTGACTTAAAATTGCTTCAAATCAAAAGTTATTGCTAATATAATTTCTAAGGTTATTCCAAATTTGATCGTAAAGAACACAAGTGCTTTTGTTTCCTGGCCGATACACGGGGATTCAGTAAGAACATTTGCCGACGTTATTAATTTTTACTAGAGATGAATATTTTCTGGCATCCTTGTATTTTCGACTTTGAAAAGGCATATTGATTCTATGACCACCGATTTTAGATATGTATAATTTTGGTAGTTCGATCAACGGTGGAATTAAACTTTTTATCACAACATTACTAGCTGTGTTTTAAATAATGGTTTCTCTACTGGCTATTTTGATATTAGGAGAGGTCTCCGACAAGGCGACCCTTTTAAGTTGTCAGCTGTTTAATTTGGCAATTGAAATTGTATGTATTTACACTTCGTAATAAAATCCTAATTCATGGTATTTTTCCAATTAACACGATCAAGCCAGATCAAATTGTCATGTTAATGCAGATGATATGGTGTCTTTATAAATAGACATTGCCTCAGGTAAAGCCTTGTTTGATGGCCTTAAAATAAATTTTATAAATGTTCTGTCTGAAAGTTAATATTGACAAACTGAGGCTATGTTGGTTTGTTAGTGCAGAAATATAATGATAAACCTCGTCTGTATTGCTGGGTAAATAAGTCACGATTCTTGGAAATCTATTTTACCTATGCTAAAAAAAATTGATCAACTCATTAGAAGAGAAATTTATACTCCTGAAGACTACTTTGAGTATGTGGAAGCAAAGGAATCTGACAGTGATGGGCCGTATTACGCAGTGTCTAAAACATTTGGGCTCTCAAAATTCTTATATACTTCCTCAGTGATCTCCATGCCTATTTCAGTTCAAAAGAAATGAATGAGATTATTTTTCCATTAATATTGGAATGGTCCAGATAAAAGTCCGAGGAAGTTTTGTGTTTTTACCCGACGAGTTTGGGGGGCCTTAAATGATAATCTTAAGGCTATAGTACAAACTCAATATATTATGTGGTTAAAAGGTTTGATCCTTACCCTACGAGGCTGACTGGAACAAGATCTTTTTAAATTATTTAAAGCCAGTTGGTGTTATTAAATTTAATTTTTGTGATTTCGATGTTAGAAATTATACCCGCTTCTTCCCACCATTTTAATAGACAAGCTTTGAGAGCGTTGGCTAATATCTTAAGGAGTTCAGTAATCCTAGTACGATTGAAGAGGTTCTATCAGTTTATGTGGAATAACAAAATATTTTAATTGCTCAAAAGTCTGTTTATTATTCAAATTTTGAGGAGGCAGGATTTCATACTATAGTGACTTTATTTTGATAAAGGGGCATTTCAAGAAATTACTACAACTACACAGGCTGGTTTTAGCTGTACTGATTTTATGAAGTGGTATGGAATTATTAATGCTATACCAAAAGAGTGGCGTAACCTGATTAGGAATTTTAATAAGGATAGAGTATGTTTTGACAAAACCACTCATTGGCTGTAACATTAAAGAGTGGTTTTGTCGAATTGGAAACAATTCCTTCTCGCAATATATATAAACCTATTTAGTTGGTAAGGTTAAAGAAAAATCTGTTAGTAAATTTATTTTACAACTACCCATGGTTTGAATGATTAGAGTTGTAAATATGTGTTTTATGCCCCTTTTTTGTCTACACTATTTGTAGTGAACTAGATGGTTTCCAGTATATGAATCACTCACAGTTTTCGTCCAACAATAGTTGGCGGTATAGGATCCATAAATTGACAGTCCCTTTGTGTGGCTTGTGTAATTGACCATAATGAAACTATAAATCACATTTTGGTAACTTGTCAAGTGTCAAATAACTTTTGGAATACACATGTAATAGATAACATTTCTGCCAAACCTTAGTGATTTATAAAGTCTATTATCTTGATAAGAAGGTAATAGTAATCGCAGCTTTTTTAATCAGATATTAATCTTGCTGGGAAATATCTTTCTAAGTGCTATAATCCAACCTTCTTATAACGAGTTTAAAAACATCATTGCTGGATGTATGAATGTAGAAAAAAAGATTGCCGAGAGAAGGTATAAGTTGGTAGTTCATTTTAAAAAGTGGAACCCTTACTTGACTAGATTATAACTCCCCTGAATTGTTGTGTTTACTATACCAATGGGTCTTATAGGCATTACACATTATGCAATATATGCATGTGGGTGTATGGTATCAGGTTTTTTAGCCAGGTCAATTGAGTGCTGGGTTAATCGAGTACCGGTGTAGTTGTCTTGGAAATCTTCTCGATTGTGGGCTAATACTTAACTGCGATTTCTTATGCTTTATTGAGATTTTGTGCCGACCGTAAGATCAATTTTGTGTAATTATTAGGAACGCCACAAGGCTTGTTTTTTTCAGTACATGTATATGTCATTCATAGAGGTTTTTAAATCACCACTCTCTTTGTTGTAATGTTGCCTGTGTATTTGTAGGTTTTCTTGAAATTTTATGTGTGTTCTTTTTTTTTTTTGTATTTGAATTGAAACACAATAAAAAGCCCCTGTGGCATGACAAAAAAAAAAACATTCGACCTATATGAAATCAGGTGAACCGGTGCGAACAAACTTTTAATTGAATAGAAAATAGTTCTCTATTAATATGATTAACTTAGGTTTTTGTTATGCACCAATATGGGTTATCATACGCGTGCCAATCAAAATTTCATTCATGATTTGTGGCTCATCTTCGTTTCCTCCTTTTAGACATAATGATGAAATATACGATCAAAGTTATTGAAACTCCCATCAGAAGTTTGAGTTATATTTTCTGGACCAAACACCAAGACAGAGAGAGGGCACTTCGCCTGTGGCGCACCGTTTACTACTTTCCTATAGAAAAATTTCCCTACTTGGCATCTTCATTAAATTGGCCCTGTGCATGATGGGAAATTACCTCCCTAGCTGCTGTTATTTTTAACCTAAACTCACTCATTCTCACAACTTGCATGAGCCTGTAAGATTCGTATTTGACCGAGGAGAAAAACGCGTATAGTTGGTGGAGAAAGCTCAGAAAACTAATCTAAAAGAAAAGGCGATAAATCAGTAATCTCTAAATATGGCTAACGATAACGGAAAGGAAGCTAAAAGAGTCTGTCAAACTTTCGAAAAGCTAAATGTAATTCGCAGGAGTGATAATATCATAAACTTCGAAATGCTAAGAGTGGAATTTCATACTCACTCCTAAATGACTACAGTAGTTAACACACACACCCCTGAGTAAGAAGTTCGATAAGCTGCATGTAAAGCGCCTGTACCAGGTCTTGGTTCGAAGTGAAATATTCAATCTTTGGCAACTAAATGTAAAGGTATAACTCTACAATGACCATTAAAAATGATGTGGGAAAAACTAAAATTTCAAAATGAATAAAAAACTCCCATTACCCAGCTAATTTCACTCCTTTACCAACAAGCTCCTTTCAACTCTCTTAAGATAAAAGAGTGGAACTACACTCCACTCTTTTCCACAAGCAATAATTTGCAAGAAATTAAAAACATTGAAATTCATTGTTTTGAGTGCTACGACCTAAATTCCAACGATTTAGAAAATCAGTCTACGCGATTGTGAGATCTTCAGTGAAGCGACAAATAATGTGGATTTAAATTTTTAAACCCTCTAGGATTTTAATAGGCTAATACTAGAATTACAAAGGGGCTATCTCCTTATGTACAGGAACATCTCTAAAACTATTGAAATTTCACTCGTGCAAATTGAAATTGGAATGAATATTAACTTTAAAATATATTTTTTTATAGTGAAATAGGAGTGAATTTCACTGAATTAACCCCGCATTTGTGCTATTTATATTCTTTCAAATGGACAATTTCACGGTTCAACCCCCGTTCACTAAAGCCAGCTATGAAGACCAGCTATATCACGTCTAACCGCAAGCGGAAACATTATTTCTAATTCAATTGCTTTACATTAACTTGTGGCCTACAACTGTCATTGGCTCACGCGCACCGTTAGGCACCCTGGAATAAATTTGAAACAATTGGTTCGCTCTACTTCTTACGCAAATGAAATGTACATGTACGCTGCACGCACAGGGTCTATCATCTTTTCCGTTTTTACCTGTGACTGTCTTCAATGGGGCCTGACCTTTTCCCCCTTACATTGGGAACCTATATTTTAATCCCATGAGCTCCACCAATAATTTTGCACCATTTTTGTATCCAAATGGAGCAACTCTTAATAATTGGACCCCTGGACTATGCTACAACTTAAATGGACCTTTTTGCGGTTTTAGCCTATAACTATGATGCAACACTTTAGGCTGTAGATAGTACAAACTATACCTTTCTGAATCAAAACGGTTAGACAACTAACGTTGTTTTCAACACGATTGTTATCACTTTTTAAAAATTTGACCCCGGTACAATCTTTGTTAGGCCCCTCGAATACCACATTGCAGCACTTACGAATCACGGTGGTTCAGGGTTCCTGTCAAGCTATATACGTATTTAATACCTCTTTGCTACTTCGAGATGTCTTACAAATACCTGCTAGCTCCCAGGTTATTAAAGGTTCGGGTCCAAGGCCTGATCTCCCGGGGGCCATTTGTATTCAAAAGTGGTATGATGCGTGAACATGGACTTTCAAAATGCACCCTAAACACGTATTTTATGAGAAAAACAAGAATAAAACATACAATGCAAATGATTGCAATGTCGTTCCCCTTTATTATCTTGCTTTACTTTACTCCGAAGTTCCGATTAACAATACTTTTGATGATTTTGATCCCTCTTCAATGAGGTTACCATAATGTCAGGGTTATGAAAAACCGTACCCTTGTTTCCATTTTTGTGTTTTTGAACAATTTACTGTTGGAAAAAAGAGAGGCCCTTTTACACGTTTTCTTGTTCATGAATTCATAATTCACCTTTAAATGCGCCGATCCCTAAATAACCTTGTCCCCAGAACACCAAAACTGTTCCGAAAGTGACAAAGCTGTGGTGTAGAAGAACGCTACTATTTTTGCCATTAGCCTGTGAAATCCTAGGGCTAAATGATGTTGGGTTTGGGAGTATATATTAGTGCAAAAAGTGTCCCTTTGTGGTCGGCAAATATTTAATGTGGTTTAACAGCAATCAAATTGTCAGCTCTCGCATCCAATCGGAGTAAAATATTGGCGCGAAACTTTACAGATGGGGTTTTTGGGTCAAGGTTATTCAATCGAGATGAAAACGTTATATGTTGCGAAGTAGAGCTACTCCTGATGCTCAGACAATGACACGATCGGTCTGGTAGAAATGCAGAACCTTATCACTTAAATTTCTAGTGAATAACTCTGATATATAGCTATATATCGCTGTGGAAAACTAGAAAGGTATCCACCAATACATGACCGTTTTCAAACACCCTATATTAGGTTACATTTTTAATCACTAATTTAACCAGGGATGTTGAAGAAGTCACATTTATTGCTACCGCATATCTGGAAAACTTGACAAGGGTCAACAGTCTATACTGTTTATATCCTTTAAAGCCTTGGTGGCATTCATGAATGCGCGAGAACAAAAATAGCTAGAAATAAAACAGATTGAACAAGTTCCGGGACAAAATCCAGCGTCATAAACCCTGTTTTCCCCTGATTGCCTTTCAATACGTGTATAACGTTCCGTGTTACATTTAATTTTTTTTTTTGTTGCGAGGGCAATGAAGGCAGCACAAACTATTATGTTCAGATTTCATTGATGGGGGTTTTTTTTGTTGAGATTTGCCTTTACAATGTACATGCTGTAAGCCTGTATATTGCCTCGGTCATTCTTTAGGATCGAAGGTGCGCCGAGTAAAGTGTAAACAGCTATTATAAATTAACTGAACCCTGTAAAATTCTTAGGTGGCAGTTTGCTTTAAGTTATGTTAAAAATATGACAAATTTTTCGAAGCCAAAAAATTTGAGTTGTTTAATCCAGTTGAGCGCTTAGTCTTTGTAAAAAAATCAAATCAACCCTCGTCATCCGGAGCTATTGTTAATTGCAACACGTCCATACCTTTTGCAACACAAAAATTTGCACAACCCCCCATTCTAATTCCATAAACAACATTCAAATGAGATGTTTGGTATCAAATTGAAGGTCTGTATCGTGTGTATCTAAAATGCATAGGGCCTTACAGATGTACTTGATATTATATCCCTTAAATCCTGAAGTAATTTTGCCACTTTTCAAAAATCACGGAGCGACCCCTTGCCTTGTGTTTGGGGGAAGTTGCGGAAAGTGCTCATTTACTTTTAAACCCCCCAGATAATGCCTACCTCCTTTTGCAGTGATCGTCAGATGTAGACATTTTCCTCTTTTTTCTAAAAAAAAAGGGACATAAGGGATATACTATCATGATGACTGCATTAATAAACAACTGCCAACAATTGACAAAAAATTATTTTTTAAGGAGAAATTGGTTTTATCACAAAGTCAAGGAAAAACTGGATGCAGTCTTTCGTCTTGCCATACATGAAGAGTGGACATACCATGCAATGCTACAAACTTGGGTATTTTCTCTGTTGATGTATAAAAAACGATCATTCAGTTTAGCGTGGAGTTCATCGCTCCCCCCCCCCGCACAACACACAACGGTAACTTTGTTGACCTCCCCTACCCGACACCCTCAAAGAATTTAATTTTTTGCCGACAGATGTGGAAAGATAGTTTGAAACGATTACTGGAGGCAAAGTTACTTACGTGAAAAAATGTCTCGTAAAAATTAAAACCACAGGGGGGAGGATAACAACAAAGCTTCCCCTTCGGAGGGTTAAACCTGTTAACATGTTACAAAGTGTAGACTCAGTTACTGTAAATCGACTGGTTAGGTTTTTGTACTTCGTTTCAAAGCAAGCTCGAGCCCTTTATTATCCGTTTTTCGTTATCATGTCAAAATCCGCGGATCAGTTCGTCTGTTTAGTCTTGTAGGTACCTTTAAGTGGAAGTTGGTAGATGTAGATAAGAAGGAATTGGGTCATTCTTCTTAAAATATGCAAATGAGCTAGCTAATATGATATTTGCAGATGAGGAATAGGGATTATGGTTGACGGATACTGGTATCATGGAAAATCGGTCATTCACAGTGCCATTATGCTTCCTAAAAGTAGTTCAGTTTCAATAGAAAAAAGAAATATGCAAATGGGCTAATTATACGGATTCTTTCGGAGCGATCAAGATAGTGATTGGACATACTTTCAACCTTAACCAAGTATCATAAGGAAAATCGTAGATCCCATATCAAGTGGAAATTGCTTGACTTTCAAGATATTTCCCAATAGAAAACAGGAATGCAAATGAGCTGTTGAGTTTTCCAAACGACATACGGTTAAGATCAAGCTGGGTATGCGGCTCCCTTGTTTGTCGGAAAAAATCGACCATACACTGTAAAACAAATACTGTAAAATTTCAGGACATCAAGCAATCTGCCAAAAAATACCGTAAAATTACCAGTTTATACTGTAAACATTAATTTAATCGAAACACCTAAAAACATAACATGATTAGCTTATATTTGGTGAGTTATTTCAGATATGTGAAGTGTGTAGAGTAAAAAAGACTGACGACAACCACCCTAACTTAGTAGGCCTATCCACAAATGTTGAAGTGGCATACTGTAAAATTGGACAGTTTGTTGAAAATGTATTAATAAAACGTAAAATATACAGTAAATTTGAATAAAAACCGGTAAAAGCTGATTTTGGTGCAGAAATTGCGCCAGGGATTTTCCTGTAAAATTTAAGTATTTTTCACTGTAAATTTAGAACGTAATCGTATAAATGAAGATTCATCGGTGTAAAATAATGTTGTTTACTCATTTTATATTCGAATAAAGGCTTCATTTTAAATTGTGTCATTATAGACTGAATATTGGACATAAAATTTACAGTACTTGCCTGTATTTCCAAATTACAGCCAAATTAATGTAATTTTTTACAGATTTTCCTGCAAATTGCACTGTAATTTTTTACAGGATTTTCCTGCAAATTGAGCTGTAATTTTTTACAGCGATTTTCATGCAAATGCACTGTAATTTTTTTACCAGGATTTTCTGCAATTGCACTGTAATTTTTTTTAGTCGGGATTTTCTGCAAATTGTACTGTAATTTTTATCCAGGATTTTCCTGCAAATGCACTGTAATTTTTTACAGGATTTTCCTCAAATTGCACTGTAATTTTTTACAGCGATTTTCCTGCAACTTGCACTGTAATTGTTTTACAGGATTTTCCGAAAAATGCCACTGTAATTTTTTACAGGATTTTTCTGGCCAAATTGCACTGTAATTTTTTTATCAGGATTTTTCCTGCACTGTAATTTTTTACAGTGTAGAAGTGGAAGCTACTAATAATTACAAAGAAAAAGGACAGTGTGTGTTAATTAATTAATGTGGTCGACCACATTGGTGAAGTTTTGTTCTTACATCTTAAGTAAACATTCCCTGCATGCTTTAAATTGCACTGGGGTAATGAGAAAAATATGAGCTTTCTTCTGATGGAGTAAAGTGGAGTAGTAAAGTCTCAACTTTGAATGATGGAGTAAAGTAGCTTAGAGTGGGAGAAATTTTGTCGATCGGGTTCATCCATGTGTTGCTCTGCATGCTGTTTGAGCAGTGTAGCATACAAAAAACTAAAACAGTTTAATTGTCACGGGTGTTTACTTTACTTTAGATATTTAGGTTTAGGGGCTAATCTTTCTGCACTTATATCTTTCCTAAACTAACATAAATGTAGAATAAATGTTGGTGTGTTTGCAAAAGTGATCCAGAAAATTAAAAAGCTTAATTAAATCCTTGGAGTACATAAGCATATACAGTGAGGTCTGAAACTGTTGTTAAATAACCCGCTTTATTCAGTTCGGTGATATTTTTCTGGTACTTCCTTACGGGACTATAATTGATCTGACATCGTCATCGCTTGTCAAATAAAAAAAAACATTGCTTTTACGGACCAATGAGGCATGCATGAGTGTTATATTCTACAGCTTTCTACACGGTTAATTTTTAATGGCTTTTATGGGGACCGTGTAGTCACGCCGATTTCTTTATGATTGCACCATGCGTACAAACCGGACGAAATCACCCTCATTTTTGGTCAATTTATTTAAATTTCAAGCGTTATCATAATGTAGAATTGTGTGTAATTCGGCAATAAAAAAAAGGATTAATTGTTATTTAAAACAACATTTCCGGGTTGCATAGGTTCGTGAGATGTTGCAATACCACAGCAGAAGAAAAAGCGTGTTAAAATTATGTATTCTATTCGAACAACATTGATTTGTTTGGTATCTTTCTCCTAATCAACCTGTTGGAAAAACGTGAATTTCACAACATTTTAAAAGGGTTTAGATGTTGGAATAAATTATTTTAATTTACACATTTGTTCAAATACTTATGGCAATTGTTCACTATTAAATTTTAAATATTTTTGTGATAACTTGTATTTTTCCAAGAATCTCGAATGATAAAAAGACCGATATTCGAAGATTTTCGATTTTTGGTTAATAATCCAAGATTTTCAATTGATATTCCCAAATTTTCAACGATAATTCAACAATTTCTCCAACAAAAAAAATGTACAACTAGTAAATTGAAAAACTTTGAATCGCAACCGAAAATCTTGGATTTTCTTGGAGAATCTTAAAAAAATGGAATATCAGTCGTGAAACCCGGTTGCTCTCGCCAAATGTGCAATAAAATGATAAATATCTCTTTTGAATTGAAAATATTGGAATATCGAGTCAAAAATCTTGGATTAGGCCTATCGACTTAGAATATCGGCCCGAAACTTTTTTTTTGCGATAACCAAAAGTACAATTATTCTATGCCAGAGCCTATTTGTTTTCGATTGAAAACTTGGAATATCAGATTATCGGCGCGGTGATAAATTTTGAATATTTCCTAAGGGTTGAACATGTGCATTGCCTCACATGATTTTTTCTTAGTTTGATTGTGCTACTCTTTTTTATATATTAGATGTTAAGTGTTTATCTCACGGACCATCACTCTTATGTTTTAGGCTAGATAGTAATTCCTTTTCCATTTGTAAAGCGCTTTGACCTTAATTTGTTAAGGCGCTATATTAAATTCTGTTTGTATTGTATTGTAGGCTTATAATTTGTATAAAAAAGAGAGTGGTCTTTGGGTAACAGTGCGTTAACAATGGCAACTTTCTCCACGCATATTATTGTCCTTTGGTACAAAGGCATTTGCGTGTGACTTTTATAGCCATTTATCTTCGCGTGCAATGGACACAACAACTAGAAAGTGTGGCATATTACAGTAGTAGATAACACATAGCCATCGATGTGTCAACGGGCCCCTAGTTATGACGCGATAACGATTTTACATATTGGGTATTGGCTTATTGGGTATACATTACAAGGGCTATTTATTTTAACACCAGTATTGCGAGTAAATTTACAACGTGTGTCCATGCTCCGCTGAGAAATTACCAATTGAAGTTTTATAAACTTCATAATTAGTTTCGCTAGGGAGGGGGAGGATCGAAAATACCGTCAAGTTAATTGATCGCAACCCTTCTTTAAAGGTGCATTTCGTGATTTCTGCACCTTCTGTTTTATTCTTTGTTCACTAGATATCTTTGCGAAAAGCAGAAAATTTGAGTTGATCCCGATCTTACGGTTTGGTGTTATGAGCGATTGCTTGTTTCCCACGGCCACTGCACTGTGCTGTAATTTCTGTCCGTTTACCGACAGAAAATACAAAATTGCGAATTTCTTACACATATACGACCGATTTTGCACGTAAGATTAGGTAGACGTGGATTACTAAGTCTAACGGCTCAGATGATATAAAAATCTCAACTTTTTTTAGGTAAATCGGGCCGGGGACGAGGTTGTGGATCACGAAATTCCCCTTTAAAACGTCGATGTTATTTTCTCAATTCCGGTTACGTTAGAAATGGGGAAGCGGTCAGCCGAATATGGTTACTCTGAAGGACTTTGACGATCTTTCGGTTTGTTTCCTAAAAGAGTGAGTTATTGGTACATGTATATATTAAAAACGAATATGTTGAATTTGTTATGTATGTATGGAAGCACAAAAAAGTGGATCGCTCCGAGCATAATTATATTATAGTCCCAGCTTCCCTTAAAGGTGGTTGTTCCGATTTATGTGTATTGTATTCTCTACTTGATATGAGAGCCTGGCGCTTGCACATACACCCCATCAAGTACCGTGGGAAACAAACTTGCGGTTTTGATGGTAGATGCAATAATGCATTTTGCAAAGCCCTATTCAATACTGTGCTATTAAAAGTGGTTAACCACTAAAACGGCCGTTTTTTGTTTATATCTTGGGAATGAAATGGATTCGAGGGCTCAAATTTCAGGACGACAATGAGAAAAATACGGCCTTTCATCTGATATCAAAATCGATACTACTTCCGGGTAAATCAGGGGGGTCCCAAAGACGATCGGAACACGCACCTTTAAGTCCCAGATTGTCCTTGTTAAAGAATAGTGTTACAAATTATGTTTGAAACCATGCAGGATTAAATGTATATGGGTCTACAATATATGAGCAACTATTTTCTAATATTATAGGGCATCTCAAATTCTCCATGGACCATACCCTAGTGTAAATCCCGTACGTGTTTTCAACCAATGCTTTCAATTTGACGTCATCATTATATATTACAAGCTATTATATTTTATTAGTCATATTCAGTCAATGAAATGACGTCAATTTGCGTGCTAACGTTAAATGTTTTCGTTAAATGCAATTTGAGTCACCGTTTGAGTCACGGTAATGACAAATTAAATCCAATAAAGACAAAAGGGCTAATCGTGTATCAAGAGGTGGCGCTCTTTCGTGTTTGTAACAGGTTCAATACACGCTAGTACGTCTAACTTGCCACTGTATGCCACAGGCAGTTTTTCGCCCATTAGCAATGTGTATTGAAATTATTTTGTCAAATACACAAAACCCGACGTTATGTGAACAAAATCTAGGCTTTTTAATTACCAAAATTAACAAAAGTTCCTGATAGCAAAACCCAGGATTTCGACATAAACCCTGTGTTTGTAAACGAAACCCAAAGTTTTCGATGCAAAAGCGTTTTGCTCAGTTTTATCCGTGCTGAAAACCTCAATTCCATTTAAAAAAGAAAACGCTGAGTTTTACCTAAAATATAAAATGGTTTGTCCAAAATATAGATTAAATAGAGTATTTGTTCTAGAACAAAAAAATCCAGGGTTTCGTATAGGCCTACATGGTGTACAGCCTCACAACTGCTACCCCTGAGTTTACTGAATTTAATGACTTGTTTGAAACTAATTCATTTTACGGTTCTTGTCTGCCTACAACAGAATATATAAATTTAGTCTACAGCCCAATTGATATTTCAATATGTAACTTAGAGGGTAAAGATTGGTGAGGCTCCATGTTGCATTTTGACACTTGTGACTAATGATAAAAGGAGTGCAAGCCCTATATTTTCTGGCCCTATGTGACTAAGTGAAAATTTTGATACCAGTTGGAAAAGAATGTGAACAATCTGACCTTGAAACTTATTACCTTTTAATCAATATACCATGTTCTACTATAACACGTATTTTGTAGGTACACTTATACAACACAGGCAAAATGACACCAATTCAAACATGTCAAAGGTGGGTGATTCAATCATGGTTCTTCTACCTTTCATGTAATGCTTTCTCTCTCACATGGACATGATGGAAGCATATAACCAAAAATATCTAATTTCACACATTTTTTTAGTTATATCGGTCCAGCCGTTTGGATAATAGAAGCAAAAATGTGTAAAAATTGGCCCATAGGACAGTGTGTGTTAATTAATTAATTAATGTGGTCGACCACACTTGGTGAAGTTTTTGTTCTTAACATCTTATGTAAACATTCCCTGCATGCCTTAAATTGCACTGGGGTCCTGGAAAAATTGAATGTTCTTTCTTTCTTTCTGATGGAAAGTGGAGTAAAGTCTCACTTTGGAATGATGTATAAATAGCTTAAAGGTGCCTTGTTTTCCGATTTATGTTTATTGTGGTCTCTACTTGATATGAGAGCCTGGCACGTACACATACACCCCATCAGGTACCTGTGGGAACAAACGTCCCGGTTTTGATGGTATAACGCGCATAATGCATGTTGCAAGCCCTATTCAATACTGTGCTATATTGATTGGTTAACCACTAAAACGGCGTTTTTTTGTTTATATCTTGGGAATGAAATGGATTTGGATGCTCAAATTTCCGGACGACCATGAGAAAAATACTGCCTTTCCTCTGATATCAAATATCACTTCCGGGTAAAATCGTGGGGTCCCAAAGACGATCGGAACACGCACCTTTAAAGTGGGGGAAAGATTGTCGATCGGGTCACACCCATGTGTTGCTCTGCTGTTTGAGCAGTGTAGCATCTAAACACGTAAACCATTTTTATATTGTCACGTGGTGTTTTAACTTTAGCTTTAGAATATTAAGGTTTAGGTTCTAATCTTTCCTATACTTTTATCTTTCCTAAACTACATAATAATGGCGACGCCACAGGCGTCCAAAAAGACGTCGAGTTACAAAAGAGACGTCCAGTTTACAAAAAGACGGCGAGATTGCAAAAAGACGTCGGTTTTTACAAAAAAATAAGACCGGCGAGTTTACAAAAAGACTCGTTTTAAAAACAGACGTCCGAGTTTCAAAAAATACTCTAGTTAGAAAAAAGACGTCGAGCTAGAAAAGACGTAGGTCGTTTAAAAAAAGACGGTCCGATTTTCGCGCCCAGATTTTCGCGCCGAGAAGCGCCGCCACGGAAGTTAAGATTAACTCTTTGTTAGAATAACTTCTTTGATACTTACCAGTATTCATGAAACTCAAATAATAGCCCTAAATGTTAAAGGTTAACTGTGACTCCTTAAGGACACATTATGATGCAGTTCTTGGAGCTTGAAAAATTTCTGGTGAATGATTTAGCAGAATTTTCTGATTCGCAGACTTCTTGAATTAACCATTGACCTAAAGGTATGGTCAATGAAAGCAGTTTATTACTGAGATGCCTCCACTCATATTGAACTTTACCTATACACGAAATGATATGTGCAAGTGGCACAGATCTAGGGCAGGTTAACCCAGTAAACCCCACATAGGTATGTTCCATTATACACCGGACAGATAGCAGTGTTGTTGCTTAGCAGCATTTGTCTTAAAACGGTCCGCTATTTCTTGATATTAATCAAATTTCAATAACACACTCTGTTTTAGCTGTATATATTTATCAGCACTCTTACATGCTCTAAATGTAAGAGGTGAAAACTTCAAAACCTCCCCCCCCCCAAAAAAAATCACTCCAAAATAAAAACTGGAATTTCCCAATTTTTTCGTGTTGTCCTTAACTCCTCAAAAGGAATTCCCTTCTTTAAACTCATCAAACGAGTGGAAATTCACTCTTTTTGCAGTGATTTTCACTCTTTTTCAGTAGCAATTTGCTCTTTTGAAGTAAAAATCACTCATCTTGTAGTGGTTTAGAAGCATTTCACTCTTTTTGAGATTGAAATTTTCACTTGTTTATATTTAGAAAGTATTTTGGGCAATTCTTTAAATAGTAGCCCAGAGTGTCAACGTTTTTATAAAATAAATTTCTTTTTATGATATTGGTCATTATATGGATATTCGTGCCTTTAATGTAACCATGGCAATGGACATATGGAATCTTTATGCTCTCCCCAAACTCATTCACTTCCAGCCCCTCCCATCCCCACTCCCCCACCTCCCCCCTCTCTCTCTCCCAGGCTCCCTCTCTCTTTCTCCCTCTCTCCCCACTCTCTCTCGCCTCTTAATTGTTCTATATTTATACGAAATATCTGCCTTCTTAATTCAAAACTTGCTCAAGCTTTTGTGAGTTTAAATATGTTAAAAAATCACCTTAGTTTATTTTAGAACACATTTGGACTATATCTTTCTTTTGCATTACAACAGCTTTATTCGCAAGACTATAGACTATTTATATAATTCCATGCAATCTTTGCTTAGCAGTGATGAAAATTGGGTTCCACACGTATCTTATAACAAGGATATGCAGGCTTAGTTTGAACGTAAAAATAAATAAAATTGTATCTCCAATTATTGTCTAACTGAAAAAATAGAGGACCCCTAAAATACTTCCAAAAGTGATGAAAATTCCTCATGGAGTTTACACTTACTTGACTAACATTCTTAACAAGAACCAAACTGAAGACCAAAACAAAACAAAATCCAAACATATTTCCATATAACATTTATAGCGTGGACATACTACACAAAATTGTAAAACAAGTAATAGAAAAATTGGCTAACTACTCCATAAATTTAAATACCATTTGGGTAAACTGGATATTTTCCTAGTCCAAATCTCAAGAATAAATATATCACTTTTTTCATTTACCCATTTTAATAAGCCTACTTGTATTGTACATGTAGTTATATAGTATTAATGATAGGTGATCTTGCAGTGACTTTGTATACTCTTACAATCTTTCTTACTACTGTACATGAAAGTCTGAGCAAATGTTATATTTTTTCTCTCACCTCTTGAAACCTTGTGCTACAACACAGCTCACGGGGGACGTGGGGTTCGGGGTTGATTGTTAAAAGCTGGTATAACTGCCCAGCCAATGCTATATACATCGCCTTGACCTGGTTAACATGAAGATACGATAGCGCCACCAACATTCCTTAGAGCTCCTAGCCCTGGCGGCTCTTCTCAACGGCGAAAATCGGGACGGTGAAAAAAAAACTCGACGTCTTTTCTAGCTCGCCGTCTTTTTTCTAACTCGACGTCTTTTTTGTAAACTCGACGTCTTTTTTGTAAACTCGACGTCTGTTTTGCAAACTCGACGTCTTTTTTGTAAACTCAACGTCTTTTTTTGTAAACTCAACGTCTTTTTTTGTAAACTCGACGTTTTTTGACGCCTGTGGCGTGCCATAACATAAATGTTGAATAAATGTTTTTGGTGTGTTTTGGAAAAGTAATCCAGAAAATAAAAAGCTTAAATCCTTGGATTTACATATAGCATAGGTTCTTAAACATGTTGTTAAATAACCCGCTTTATTCAGCTAAGGGTGATATTTTTCTGGTACTTCCTTACGGGAAATATACTTGATCTGCATCGTCATCGCCTTGTCAAATAAAAAACATTGCTTTACGGACCAATGAGGCATGCATGAAAGTGTTTTATATTCTACAGCTTTCTACACTTGTTTAATTTTTAATGGTTTTTATGTAACTTGCAGTCACGCCGATTTCTTTATGATTGCACCATGCGTACAAACCGGACGAAATCGCCCTCATTGTTTGGTCAATTTATTTAAATTTCAAGCGTTATCATAATGTAAATTGTGAGTAATGGGGCAATGAAAAAAGGATTAATTGTTATTAAAACAAAATTTCCGGGTTGCATAGGTTCGTGAGATGTTGCAATACCACAGCAGAAGAAAAAGCGTGTTGAAATTATGTATTCTATTCATAGGCGTAAATCAAAAGGGGAGGGGGGATATATCCCCCCAATATTTTGATGAGGGGGGATGGTTAATACGATCACCCCCCCCCAATGTTGATGCCTATTTCATGCATTTCTGACCAAAAATAACCTCATATTTTACCATTTTAGTTTTAAAATGGTAAATTTCCGCGCGCTTCGCGCGCATTGTGTTCTAATTACAATCACATTTAACGATTAGTTCTAAATGGCAAACCCCATTTCATTCATAAAATTTGCATTCAACCCCATCCCCCCCCCCCCCCCCCAATGTCACAAAGAAATTTACGCCAATGATTCTATTCGAACAACATAGATTTGTTTGGTACCTTTCTCCTAATCACCTGTTGAATAATATGAATTTCAAAACATTTTAAAAGGTTAGATGTTGGGAATTAAATTATTTTAATTACACATGTGTTGAAAAAATTATAGCAATTGGCTTCACTATTAAAATTTTACAATATTTTTTGTGATACTTGTATTTTCACAAGATCTCGAAGGATAAACAGTCGATATCGAAGATTTTCGGATTTTTTGTTACTAATCGAAGGTTTCAATGGATATTCCCAAAAATTTCAACGATCATTCAACAATTTCTCCACGCAAATGTACAACTAGTAATTTGAAAAACTTTAAATCGCGACCGAAAATCTGGATTTTCTTGACAGATCTTTTAAAAAAAAATGGAATATCCGGCGGAACCCGGTTGCCTCTCGCCAAATGGTGCAATAAATGGATAAATTTCTCTTTTGAATTGAATATTGGAATATCGAGTCAAAAATCGTTGGATTAGGCTATCGACTTAGAATTCGGCCAAGAAACTTTTTTTGCGATAAACCCAAAAGCTAACTGTAGTCCATGTCAGAACCTGTTTTTTTTTCGATTGAAAAAATTGAATATCGGATTATCCATGATAAATGTTGAGTAGTTCATAAGAGTTGAAACATGTGCATTACTCACATGATTTTTTTATCTATTTGATTGTGGTACTCTTTCTTATATATCAAATGTTAAGTTTGATCTCACGATCATCGTCGTATGTTTTAGGCTAGATAGTAATTCATTTCCAATTTGTTAAAAGCGCTTTACCTTAATTTGTTAAGGCGCGATATTTTAATATGTGGTTTGTATTGTAGACTATAATTTGTATTAAAAGAAGACAGTGGTCTTTGGGTAACAATGCGGTAACAATGGCAACTTCTCCACGCATCTTACACTTTGGTACAAAGGCATTTGCGTGTGACTTTTATAGCAATTATCTTCGCGTGCAATGGACACAGGACACAACAAATAGAAAGTGTGGCATATTACAGTAGTAGTGCGACATGACCCATCCATAGATGTGTCAACAGGCCTAGCCCCTATAGTAATAGCGATATTACATATTGGGTATGGCTTATTGTGGATACATTACAGGGCTATTTATTGTAACAAACGTATTGCGAGTAAGTACAACGTGTGTCCATGCTCCGCTGAGAAATTACAAATTGGAGTTTATAAACTTATTTATAATTAGTGTCCGCTATAGGAGGGAGAGGATAGAAAATACCGTCAAAAGAATCGCAACCCTTCTTTAAAACATCGATTTATTTGGCTCACTTCCGGTTACGTTAGAAAGGGGGAAGCGGTAAGCCGAATATAGTTACTACTTAACATGCTTAAGGACTATGAGATCTTTCGAGTTTGTTTACTAAAGAGTGAATTTGGTAATTTAAACAAAATAGTTTGAATTTGTCATGAAAGTTGGAAGACAAAAATATCGATCGCTCCGAGCATATGTAGTAGGCATGCAGGCATATAGTCCAGCTTTTTTTCCCTTAGATTCCCAGGTTGTCCTTGTTAAATAATAGTGTTATAAATTATGATCAAAAGCTATGAAACCATACATGATTAAATGAATGTGCCTACAATGGAGGTTATTCATGGGACGACCCACCCCCCATCATTTCGTATATCGATCGGCGAATCTTCACCAGCTTACGGCACTGGTTACGCACATTAGATGATACAAAGCGTGCAAAGCATTGTCAGACACGTTGTTTTGAATGAATCAGTCGTATTTCCACCGTCCCTGGTATTTTGGAATCATTTCATAAAGCTCATAACATCGAATATGAATTAATATTTTCCTGTGAAAATTGAAAATGCCGAACAACCGCAGTCAGTCATCCGCAATTTACACAACTTTAATTATAAAATGACGATCTGCGAGACCGGGAAAGGGCAGATCTAGCGAGAGTGCTTTCTTTTTCGTATTGTTTATAAAAAGTAAGTACACACAGGCTGGAATCTTGGAGTTAATTTTATTCCATGTTAAATTTCTGATCCTGATGAAAAGCAATACTAGCTAAGCTCAAAGAACAATTGGATTAATATAAGTTACGGGGGCTATGCCGGGGAGGGTCCTGTATTAACACAAAATGTGAGAAGATCATGAGAAATCTGGTTTGCCTGGCATCGGGATCAGTGGCTAGTTTATTAAGATCTTTACAAAATTCTGAAAATACTCATTTCACCTTGGATCAAGTCTAAATGGAAATATATATGGCATTAATACACAGAGACCTATATTGTATAAAATCCTTAACTATAACATACATATCCGAGCATCTGACTGCGTCTTAACAAAAGTGTACTATATAGGTCTGAACAAAATATTACTACTGAAAGAATCTATACTTCTTAGGTTTATACTGACTTTATATCTACTCCTTTAGTGTTATTGATTCCATTTTATAGTCTGTCTAACTTGTTAATAACTATCAATTACATGTTCTCAAGTGTCCCTTGTCATTACATAATTCTCAAGATTCCAAATCAGTCTGTCTCAACTAACGAACCATTTGTTTGTTAGCAAATCAAATCCTAGAGTCCAAAATAGATTACTTCCAGATATAATTGGTTAATTATCATCAAAGTATCGTTATAATAACAATTGTTTGATCAAGTATCACATTATGATGAATTGAGAGACAGCCTTAATATAATTAATCACCAAAACATAACATGGTCTAAAGAATATACAGTGAGTATTGCTGAAAAGTATTCTGGTTGAACTAATTTGTTAATGCAACACTAGTTCTTAGTACTATTTACAACTAATTACCAATAACAGCATCTATTTTAATTATGACAAAATTACTGCAACCCTCTCATACCATGGCTGGGGCTGAACATGTGAAACATTCAGGTGAGACCCTCATCATCCATAAACTATATTTATTTATACGACCAGCACACATTAAAGATACTTCCTTTGCAGGGTCAGTAATACGATACACCCTATATGCCCTTGGGCATCTAAGGCAGGCTTTAGGCATACTCCACATACCTCTTCCTATTGCTAACATATCAGATTTGGGGCCCAAATGGTGTTTACCAGGTCATGGGCACACAGCAGTACCTATATATTTGGGAACTTTCTAAACTCTATGGGTGCTTTTTCTAGCAACCATCTCTTAAGATATTGAGTGCTGAAATTAATGATTTTGAAGTTTCACCCCAAGATCCCAACTACACAATATTATTACGTCCATTTACCTAATATAATACCTAACTAAGAAATAACCTAATCGACCTAAATTAGGTCTTAAGTCTTATTAGGCCTTAGTTACAATTTACAGCATTTTACCTGTGAGCCTCTCGGGTGGCCACATTGACGTCGATCATGTTGTTGAAGTAACAAGGAGATATATCATGTGAATCTTTCCTCCACTAAATAGCAAGTTATCAACTTAGCTCCACCCCCCCCAAGCTCAGAATTTGTTATGCGTTTCATGAATTCTTAAATAATAATAATATATAAATATTTGGTTATTACCATACTGTATTAACACCAAATGTGAGAAGAGCATGAGAATCTGGTTTGCTTGGCATATGGATCAGTGGCTAGTTTATTAAGATGACCACTGACCCAAAGGTCAGAAAGAGGTGCCTCAAGGTCCTCCCACACATATATAAGTTTTGTGTATGGGGGCCGTTTTTCGAAATACGAGTCATGTCACATAACCAAATGCTGTCAAAACTGCACCACTTAAGCTCAGATCGAAACGTTCGTTTTGCGGATCATATTTTTTTAAAGAGGTTCTTTATATATTTGGCCAATAAAGAAGATTGGGACTTTGGATGTTAATCCCCCAGAATTTGTATATTAAAAATACCCGACATGACGGGGAAATCGGCCCATATTTCAGTTAAAGATTCAATTTCTTTCAATGTACTAGAATATGAAATACTTTGAATAAGTGGTGGTGGGAGGGTGCCGCTTAAAACAGTTCCCTACATGGCGTGTCGCCGTCCATCGTTATCGCCCCCAACGGTTGACTGATGCAATGGTGTTTTTCTAGGGGCCTATTCGGGCCAAGCTGCAACAGACCCCAGGCCCACTCACTGCATGTGTGAACGGGTGCCAGTTTGCACCTTCAAGCGAATTTAATCCGATATTTATTTTGTGGGGGGCATATTAAATTTTATCAGCTGTTGTGACCAAAAGGAAACTCAAAGGGTGATAATTAAAAAATATTTCCGATCATATTCCATATTTTACGACCAAGAACTTGTCTATCCTTTGCATCAGGGAGAAAG
Source organism: Ophioderma brevispina (assembly GCA_023653785.1). Taxonomy (NCBI): domain Eukaryota; kingdom Metazoa; phylum Echinodermata; class Ophiuroidea; order Amphilepidida; family Ophiodermatidae; genus Ophioderma; species Ophioderma brevispina. The sequence continues at coordinate 2,503 of JAMKCH010000898.1, read as the reverse complement.
GAACTCACAGTTGACGCATAGGACTAATAGATGTTATTTTTGCCGTGTACAATCAACGTATTTTTCCTGAAAAGGGACATGATGTTTCTACATACCAACTACAGCTTCCGTCATACATTTTCTTTCTTTTTTTTAACTATAAATGCAGATTTATAAAAACGGGAGAATGTGATTGCTCAGATATTATCCAGCCTACTGGTGAAAATAGTTAGTTGGTCTTTCACAGCTGGTTGCATGATTAGCAGTCGACACTACTTCACTTGTGTAACAGTAAGCATGGGTGTTTGAGCACGCTTAATTGCCGACGATAAAAAGAGGAATAACCTCTATACCATAGCAATATCTTCTAATTTATAGCCGGTATCTCAAATTCTCCCTGACCCATACCCCAACCTAGTGTAATCCGTCGTATGTGTTTTCAACAAGTTTTTCAATTTGACGTCATTCATATGTTTTTTATAAGCTATTATACTTTATTAGTCATATTCAGTCAATGAAAATGGACGTCAAGTGGCGTGTTATCGTTAACATGTTTAGTTAAAATGCAATTGAGTCACGTTTGGAGTACACGGTGATGATGACAAATTAAATCAAATTAAAGACAAAAGGGCACAGTAGCTGTATCAAGATCGGTCGGGCGAGTATTTCGTTTTGTAAACAGAGTCTCAATACACGCTAGTTCGTCAACAACAGGCATGTTCTTTTTCGTCCATAAGAACGTGTATTGTATTATTTTGTCAAATACACAACACCGACGTTATGGAACAAATTACAAAATCCAAAGTTTTGATACAAAAAACCCAGGATTCGACATATAAAGACCCCTGGTGTTTTGTGAACGAAACGAAACCCAAAGTTTCGATGTAAAAAGCGTTTTGCTAAGTTATTATCCGTGCTGAAACCCTCAATTCATTACATTTCTAAAACAAGGAAAAACGCTGAGTGTACCCTAAAATATAACAACTGGTTTTGTCCGCAAAATATAATTAAATAGAATATTTTACGTTCTCGGAACAAAGAACCCAGGGTTTCGATACATGGTATACCGCATCACAACTGCTACGCCTGGTTCTTATGAATTTATGACTTGTTTGCCAAAGGATTTCATTTTTTAACAAAATCAAAAAACAAAATATTTTCAAAATGATATTTTTCCTTTAAAATGTAATGTTAAACGCAATTGTCAATCATGTTGTATTTTTTCACGCGTTACAAATAGCTAGCTTACACTAACATAACTAAGGGCTTTATCGCTGTAAGTATCCGCAAGAAAAATAGTACAAGTAGGCCAATAGCTTGGTTCACAAACAAAAAGGATAATTTATATATCCCTCGGCAAAAAAATATAAAATCTGTAAGCATTACATACCTCATCGGTTTCGTAGGATTTACTTGAAAACAGATCAAATAAGAGAATTTAAACACATCTTTAAATAATAGCCCCAACGAGCAAGTGTGCAGGACCGAGTCCGCCCGATAGATGGCGCAATTTCGTGTTTCGAACAGTGGGGGAACATCCGAGTAGACATTCAAACATGTTCGATATTATATTTTCAAAGCCGTCAGTATCATAAACAATTTTGATTACAGAAAATCGTCAAATATATCACCACATTCCAAAAGCATGTCAATGCATGATTTAGAAACAGACAGGAATATTATTATTTTGCGTGCATGCGGCTCCCGTGGGTGGGGGTGAGGGATCTACTATCATGTTAATGAACAAAACAGGATAAAAAATAGTTTAACAATTTCACCTAATTTTAATGTAATACCAATGGGCAGAAGGGTGCTGAATTAAATATGGTTAAAATGATACAAAAGACCTATGCAATACCTGGATGAAACATCCACATTTCATTCTTGAAACAACCTGCATACGGGTACGCTGTAAAGAGATCATTTTGAGTAAGACAAAGTGCGTGGCTATGTTGCTAAAAATGTGCACTTATTTTTGCCTGAAAATCTTTTAGTATCATACAAAACTATTTAGAACGCCTTCAGATGAGTCTATTTGTTACTATGAAAATTAAATAAATTTAATTTTATACAACCTAAATTTCTACCTTTCAACATTCCGATGGTGATAGCTGGCTTGATTATCAAATCCCATGCAGATGTAATTTTGAATAGGGGCGAACATCAAATAAAATACTCCCTGACCAAGACAGTAAGTGTATCTATAAATGTTTCGTATTCTGTTTTCTGTATTACTGTATTTCTATTGCCAAGTTTACAAACTGCAAAGAATAGGCTAAATCTCTTGTTCCGTTAAATTGGTATTTCGGCATTCAAGGCGATTTAATGTGCGACACACTTGATTCATCAATAAAGTGTTCACAGCTGGATACCCCCCCATCAAGTTACCTGCTTACACGCGCCGTATGCTAATGTTACGCCTCAATGTCTTCATTTATGCGTAAATTTGTTGTATAGTTGCTACACACCAAATTACAATATTTTTTACCCATGCGAAGTAAAAAATACCATTTTTGTCTTGCGC